>VWZF01002613.1:490242-555059 GCA_013396755.1 Sclerurus mexicanus | reverse complement strand
CCCCCCCCCCCTCCACTGGGATGCGAACGTCATCACTTCATGTCTCTCCTAATTACTGGCAGGAGGGAGGCGCTGAGCCCCCACCCGCTGGGGAGGACGGGTCCCCTTCCCCCGCTCCCAGCCCGGAGCGGGGGCAGAGCAGGAGGGTGCGCGCCCCCGGGACGGGGGCGGGGGGGACCGGATTGGCCACCGAGTGCGCTGCGGGGATTTTGCGGCGCGGCCCCATTGGCCGCCACCGCCCATAAGTTTTTGCTCCGGACGGGAACTTTTCCCAGGGATGATGGAGTAACCCGGGGCAGCTCTGCGCCCGCTCCCCCAGCCGCCCCGGGCCAGGCAGCCACCGCCACCCGGCAAGGATGAAGCTCTGCGGGACTTTCCTCGGTTCGTAGCCGTTCGCTGGCGGATGGGAGGGGTGGGGTGTGAGCGTAGAGAGGGTGTTCCTTAGTGTGTCTACCCCGTTTCTCCTCTAAAACACTTGAGCTGCTTAATTCTGTCTAAGTCACGCCTTGGCACAGAGGCTTGGTTGTCGGGATGGGGGAGGATCGCGGACCCGCAAATTATCCCGTCCTTCCTTGTTTTGTATTTTCCTCCCCATTGTCGTGGTAGAAAGAGGCTTCCGAGTATGTTTTGGAGCGTAGGTTTCTCGTGTTTGCGTTTAGCAAGCGAGGTCCGGGCGTCACCTCCTCCTCTCCTCGCTTGGCTCCCGGCTCAGATGCGAAGGGTTACAGGTGCGGGGGCTGCGTGGCCCCCGGTGCTGCTGCTCCGAGGCACCGGCGGGGCTTTGTCCCCGCTGCCGCGAGTTTCACCTAATTACAAAGGACGAGGAGCGAATGGGAGGGGGGTGAGGAGAAAAATCCTGTTTTCTGCAGCTTCTGGTCACAGTTCTGCTGGGGAAGGGGGTGGTGGTGGTTGGTTTGATTTGGCTTTGTGGTTTTTCCCCCCCCGTCTTGCACATTGTTGGATAATAAAGGGGCGAGGGGGATGTTATTAAATAAAAAGTTAGTTCGTGCCTGTCCAGCCGGTGTGTGTTTCAGTGCCTGCATTAACTAAGGCACAAAGGAGGAAGTTTCGGGATAACGTGAGATGCCTTTTGCAAAAGATGATGATTACTCCAATTGTTGTTCTTCAGGGGGAAAAAAGAGCTCTAGATTTGGGTTAGACAAAGGCATTGCCTCTTCGGGAAGGAACCGCCCAAATCGAGGAGAAGGGGCGAGCTGGAGAGCGAGCAAAGGGTTATTAAAAGTTTTTTGTGCCTGTGCGTGTTGTTCCATCTGCCAGGGGCCTGTAGTGGGCAGGTTTCTCTGCAACCCTTCAGCTGTTCCATATACAATATTAATGCTGGCCATTTCTATTCGGCATACAACAGCACTAATTGTAGTCTGAGGCATTAAGGCAGCCAGCCCATCTGCATAGAAGCTTTCAGAAAGAAACAAGGAAAAAAAAAATCTTTCACCCCCAGCTGGTAACCGGAGAAGTTCGTGCCAATTACGAATGCATAAAGTTTGAGATCTAATTTTCTTTGAAACAGACTCAAAGAAGCCAATGGAACAGAGTGCAGTGGGTTTATGTCTGTGTTTGCACAGGCAAATGGAGTTTTAGTTTAAATAATTTCAAACTTGAAGAGCTTAATCTGAAAACACGAGCATAGTAAGAATTAAAAAAATGGCATGTAGAGCAGGGGAGGGGCGGGAAGGGAATCTACTTGTAGAAATCCTCTCTGGGTTCGGTTCTGTAGGTGCCTCGCAGGCAGGGACCCTCTGAGCCCGCGCCTCAACACCCTGAAGATGAAAATACGTGAACATTGATTTTATACCTCTCTGCTGCACGGCTCCCTTTAGGGAAACGACAGCTCTTTCAGACCTGGAGATACGATAATTATCTCCTCTCTGAAAACAGATGTAAAGTGACTCTGAAGTGACTGGAACGGGGGTGGTGGTGGTGGTGGTGGGGGAGAACACTGAGAAAAAAAAAGGTTTAAAAAGGTCGAAACGGCACCGCAGCAGAGCGGGCGGAGCTGTCCGTGGTGCTGACCCGCCGTCGCACTGCAGCCCACGCGTGGCCTCGCGTTCCCCCGCGGGCTCCTCCAGCGTGGGGTGAGCGGGTGTTGGTCTGAGACGGAGGTCTGCAGGGGGTAGGGGGGGTGTTTGGGGCTGTGAGATGGGAATTGCTGCCACTGCTGAAGTTGGTGGTGATGAAAAACTCCAGGGAAGGTGCTGCTTGTTTGCAGCATTTGAGGAAATTCTGGGAGGTTTGGACGGCAGAGGGAAGAGAGGGAAGACTGGCAAGTTTGGGAGGAAAGAAAAGCCAAACACCCTCTCGCAACTCAGTGCTTAGTAGAGTGGTATCAAAGCTGTCAGCTGCCTTAGGGCTTCTAGGTGCGTCGCGTGTTAATAAATGCAACAACAGCAATAATAAAATTCATCTCTTAACGCTTGAAGAGGCACATGTGTGTGCTCATATCCATGCAGTGTGCGTGTGCACCAATTTATGTGGAAGCACACGCAAGTAAACACGCTTCCCTCCTGCCTTCCAGCCGATCTATTGTGCTTTTGTTTCTCAAGTTTTAGCATTACGTCTCTAAATGAAATAGTGGTGGAGAGGAGCAGGCAGCGTTGTGAGAACAGAGGAGCTGAGTCCACCCAGTCCTCCCTTTGATTCTATCGCGGGTGCAGAACAATGGAGATGCAGTGTAGCACCAGGCCTGCTGCCTGCAGATAAGAGTTTAATAGAATTTCTGAATGCCAAAGGTTTAGGATGTAAAATATCCCTGTCTCCATGGTATGTCCAAAGGAGATAGAAAACAGCTTTTCAGGAGTACTCTCTGCTGAATATCTCCTTTATGTTAATGGTTTAGGAGCACATCAGGCTTGCAAACCGTGGAAATGGGCATAGTAAGAATCTCCAAAGCGACCTCAACAGTTTAAAATTAGTATTTCTATCACCAGCTCCTCAATAAAATGCCTGAGATGGGCAATCAAATCACTCCTGCCACATGCCCTGTAAGGCCTGCAGCACCCACTCGAGCCTGTGCTGCCAGGCAGGTGTCTGACTTTGAGCAGCTGGAGAGGCTTTTCCCACTCCTGCCTGCCCCTAAATTGACCAGGGCAGGGGTGAGCTTGAGAGAAGTCTGGTTCCTGTGGCTCTGGAGATGGAGTTTCCCACAGGAAAGCATGTTCCCAGCAGGACTCAACTTTCCCTGCCAGCCTCTACTTCTGCTCACTCAGCTCTCTAAAGTCTCCTGGGGTTTTCTGTGCATTTGTGAGTTCCAGCATCTTTTTGGAAATCTTCATTAAGATGACAGTAAAGCCTTAATTGTCTCGGTGATGCTGGGGATAGCACGAGGGGAAAGGGAAAAGCACTGGGTAGAAAAGTGCCCCCACCGTGCCCCCCATGGGGCTGCAGCCTGCCTGTGTTTCCTGCTGCTATTTCCAAAAAGTTGCAATCTAAGTGCTAATGCTCCGGGCTGTCGGGGGGCATGGATGGGATGTGCTAATGCCCTTCCTGCCTCACGGCGCCGGGGTCTCTCCCCCGCGCCTCCCTCCCTCCAGCTCGGAGGACTTTCTCCTCCTGCAGTGGCTAGATCTCCACCAAATAGAAGCATTTTCAAGGAAAAATGATGCTAACTCCTGGAAAGTGTCACTCTTTCTGGGAGGAAAAGATGCATAATGCAGGAACATGCACTTTTATCACTTAAAAACAGCCCTCAAAGTATTTTCATCATTGTTCTCTTTTAGGACTTTTCCTTATGTTGTTCTTCCCATCACAAAGTCTAGAATGTAACCACCTGAGCCACGATCTCTTTTTCCCGGAGTGAGGTGTTGTCTGCTGGGAATGCGTTGTCATTTTTTTTTCCTTTTAAGGGGAGGAAAAAAAAATAAAATATTTATACACCTTTTAGCCACTCAGTTTTGAATATGTATATCAGCTAATATGCAATACTTCCAGGTTCATAGAGGCGATAAATTTCCCAGTCTGTTCTTTATGGTGATAGGTCATCTTCCTAACCACCAATAAATATTGTAAAGTACTTTCGCTGGAGCTGTGCTAACCCAGGGCATCTGTCACTCGCTGCTTGCTGCTATTAGGAATTATTGGGCCGTACCACGCTTTGGGATGCGCGGGGGGGACACGGCACGGCGCTTGTCGCACTCGCCGTCCTTTTGTGTTGCTGCTATCAAAGGAGCCCCGAGCCTCGTGCATATTAATTATGAATCAGCTCGGGTAAAATCATTCACCTTCTACTGGGTCTTGGGGAGGGGGGAGTGCGAGGAGAGAGGGGCTGGCGGTGCTGGGAGAGCCCCAACTCTCTGTGCACTCAAGGCAGCAGCTCCATCTCTCTCGCTCGCTCTCTTTGATGCTATACTGTAAATTTATTTCACCTCAGAGAGTAAACAGATATATTGCAACCCCAAGGGTTCATGGGTAGTGTATTTACAAAGGGAAGGCGCAGCAAGCCCCCTCTGTGCCATTTCCATTAATGAGAGCGGTCATTAAGTAAATGAGACATTGCCTTTAGCAGGCTTAAGAGTTCACACACTAAGGAGTATCAGATATTTAATTGAAACCAACAACCCGTCTTACACGCGTGTTACTGGTGTAGGGAAGTGGGCTGCCCTCCAAGAACTCTCCCCCCACAACCTCCCCCATGCAAATTTCATGATTGGTTTCCGTGATGTCATTTTGTAAAGGGGCAGACAATAGCTGTGGGGAAAGGTAAGTCAATATTATGTTCTTTCGCTGACAAAGGCAGATAATGCTGGCTTTTTTTTTCTTTTTTTTTTTCCCCTCTTCTTTTTTTCTTTTTTTTTTCTCCTCCCTCCCCTCCCCTTCCCTTGGATTGAGACAGAGGGGAAAGGCTTTCAGAGTACACAGTTGATGTAAACAGACGCAGGCGTTTTGCCTTTACAGCACGAAGGCTGGGTTGTTGTTTTGAAAATTGCACTGGAGAACCGAGGGGATTTTTATGATGATCATCATGCTCCTAGGTCCATCTTTGCTCGCTCGCTCTCTCGCCGGATGCGAGATGCTAGTGGACATGTTATGCTTCTGACTGAAAAGAGGTTGAGTAAGATGAGAAAGAAGGAGATTTATTAAAAAAAAAAAAGGCACAACGTCGCATTCAGCCGGGAAACTTTCTGAATATTTCTGGAAGAGGATGCTCGCCGGGTTTGTGAACCGCGAGATCGGTGGATGTTTATCCGGAGGGAGGTGTTAGCAGAAGACGCTCCCGGGCGCCAGGAGGAGTTTGCGCCGGCGGCGGCGGCCCCCCGGCCGCGGAGCTCTCGGAGGTGCTGACGGCCGGGCGGGACCGGGGCTCCGCGCGTCCCTCTCCGGGCTCCCCCCGCTCCCCCAGCCCCATTCCTGCAAAAACTCCAGCCCAAGTCCGCCGCTCCGCACTCCTGGGGCGTTGGGGCGCTCCGCGAACCCCTCGTCTGGGGACGCGGGTGCGGAGGGCTGGCGTGTGCCCTCTCCGCTTGCCGGCGGCTGCTCGCTTCTGACACTGCCAGAGTTTTATTTTTATTCCCTTTTTCCCCTTTCCCCTCCACCCCCTTCTTTCAAAATATTGCCTACTTTAGAGTTCTCTATTTATAGCAGCGAGGCACAAGGGAAGTGTGCCATGTTTGTGGATTTCTCTCTATACGTTGACCACGGCAGAAATCTGTGTGTTCTTATTTTTAGCTTGCTCGGAAGAGGCTTTGCTTGGCTAATCTCTTTATCAATTTTAGCAAAGTTTGTTGCTGCTGTTGTTTCGTGGGTAAATTGGGGAGAGAGCGAGGAGCAGGGGCTGGTGCCTGAGGATGTGCTTGCGCTGCGACTGACCCCGGCGAGTTAGGCTGAGTTTGGGGCGCAGTTTGCCGGCGGGTAGGACTGACCCTGCTCGGGGAGGCGGCCCCAAAAGGGGGGCTCGGCACCCTCCGGGGCTCTCCCACACAAAGGAGCAGGTCGTGGGGATCAGCCCTTTCGGAGCAGGAGGCTTGGGGCATGCCAGCCTCACCGGAGCCGGGCAGGGGAGGGGGCAGGCTGCCCTCTGCCCCCGACCCGAGCCGGCCGGGCAGGGGTGCAGGGGGCAGCCGCTCTTCTCCTGCTATTGTTGACCCCCCTTGCTCCGAGCAGCTGCTTAAAACAAGTGCAAAAAGCCCCAGCTAAACCCTCGCCATCGCCCTGCCACTACTTTTAGTTATTTTTTTTTCCTTTATTTCCCTCTCTCTCGCGTTGGCTCATCTGCAGTTATTATCAGCCTTTTCCATATGGCCACTTTAATTAATGGCAGACAAAAGGGAGTTTGGAGCGGGGGGAGGAGGAATCTAGGAATTAGAGTTTATAGTTGGTTTGTCTCTCTCTGATGCTGTCATAGAAACCAGAAGCAAAGATGCCGCCTTTCCACTTCTTTGTATGATCCTGTTTATTGTTCCCGAGCGGCGCAGATTGGAGCAGGCGCGTGTTGCAAAGCACAAACCAGCGCCGGCTGCTGCGGCCGGGAAACCCGGGTACAACTTGTCCCCTTCGGCTCCTTCAAACCTGCCTGCCCTCTCCCCTTCTTCTCTTGTCTCGGGAAGAGCAAGGAAAACTTGGTTTTCCTTTATATTTCTTTCCCCCCCCGCCACCATGTGATGATGTGGTTCTGTGGGAACCCTTCCGCACAAAGAGTAGGAAAACTCCGAAAAGTTGGGTTTTTCTCTTCCCAGAAGGCAGACGGGACTTGTCCCCTGTGTCCTGGCGGAGGTGGGGTCCGTGTAGCCCGGAGGGGCAGGTCCGGCTCTGTCCGGGGTGCTGTTACAGAGGCACCCGGGGATGGGCGGCCACGGTCGAGGGTGGTGACTTCCCGTCGAGGAGGGGTAAGGGCGGGCAGTCCCGCTTGTCCCCCTGCTCAGACCCGAGGAAGGGGCCGTGAGTCCACATCCCGTTTCCCCATAGGGTCACGGCCGGCTCGCGGCAACTCTCGGGGGAAGAGGGAGCAGCGGCGACATTGTAGGAAAGCCAGAAAATCAGCTCCCCTCTTCCTCCAGGGAACCTCTGCAAGGGGGACCCCCGGGGCTTGTCCTGGCTGGAGGAGCGTCCCGCTGCGGGACGGGGCTTAAGGTATTGCCAGAGGTGACTTTGGGACAGGGGTGCCTCCTCCACTTTGAGCAAATCCTGAGCTGAAAGTGGGCGAGAACTCCTTCCACTGAAGAGCCCAAACCTCCGCTTTTTTCTCCCCGACTGCAGTCCCCTTCGGTCCTCGGTGTCTGGTCCTTTTGCCCGGGAATCACCCTTGTCCCCAAGGCAGGGGGAACATGGAGCAGTGATAGGGCAGTCCGGGGATTGGGGCGGCTGCCGCCCACATCCCCCGGCTCTTGTTTTAGAGGGCTGGGCTATACTCGTAAATAGCCCCGGGCTGGAGTGGGAGGCAAGACGCTGGGGGCACAGCGAGCACAGGTGCCTTCCAGCTGGTGACTCACCCAGCGGGCCGGGACTGTCCCCAGTAACTCAGAGCCCCAAACGGGGGGCTGGGGGTGGGCAGGGGCAAGCGAAGCCCCAGATCTGCAGCTCCCCCGTCCCGTCCCGCAGAGCCCCGGGAACCGGAGCGGGGCGGCCGCGGTTCCCGGCAGTCAGATGATGATGATGATGAGGGCAGGGCTGACTTCGCCAGACGTAACTCGGCGTCAGAGCAGCTGCCATTTTAGCAGACAGTGCTAAACTTCCCCCGTCCTCCCATCCGGAAGGCTCGGCTTTGGGGTGCTGCTTCCAAACTTGGGTTATGGATGGGGCACGCTG
The DNA here is from genome assembly GCA_013396755.1 of Sclerurus mexicanus. Taxonomy (NCBI): domain Eukaryota; kingdom Metazoa; phylum Chordata; class Aves; order Passeriformes; family Furnariidae; genus Sclerurus; species Sclerurus mexicanus. Next base: position 547,304 of record VWZF01002613.1, on the reverse strand, counting down.
CTCTTCTGGGGCTTTGGGGTGCACCCTAAGTCAGCAATACACCCGGAACAGGCTGAATGACACAGTTTTAGAGCTCAGGAATATAACCTCTTCTCCCTCCCTGAAATCCCACCATGGTTTTGCATCAAGGATTGAGGAGGGCAGGTGAGGTTATACTCCTGAATCCCAAAAATCAATGCGAAATGGTCTCTAGCTCCGGTAAGGTGTAGAGCCCTCCTTCTGCAACCTCGCGGGGGACTTATTTTGTAAGGGATGCTGCCATCCCCATTCGAAAGTTTGGGGTGACTCTCTGGCCCCCGAGAGAAGGGCAAGGAAGGGGAAGCGGCAGGTTTACAGTAAAGGCTGAAGCCTGGGCTGGGCTGGGCTTCCCAGAAGACATGAAATGAGGCGTGGGAAGGGGAGGGAGAGGCGGGGAAGTATCGTCTTACCGCTGGGAAGTCAGACGTGAGAGTTAAATGGCAAAGTGGGGGACAGGACCTGCTCTCCCCTTCGCTTTGTGTGTGTGTGTGAATTTGTAAATGGAAGGGCTTAGTTTTACAGCTGTAAATTGTGCGGTTTAGTTTCGAGAACTCTTCCCTTAATAACAAAAGGCATCTCCTGTTGTCACTTTATAGCTGTTCCTTTTTCTAGTACACGGGAGCTGAGCATGGAGGATCCACGCTGCAAAAACTTGCCGAGCTGGGAATACAGCACTATGTGTTTCTTTTCTTCCCCCAACAAATCCCCTCTCTGGGTTATTTGTTGTGCAGATGTTGTTTGCTCCCTGGCTGTGTATGGTGCCACCCAGGAGGGAGGCTGAGGTGGCCCCAGGCTCAGGTTTATTTGGCTTGTTGGGATCTAGCCCTACAGCAGCAGTGTGAAAGGGATTATCAGTCTGGTATTAACTGCCATACAGCCTCTCAGTTTCCAGGTATTTCTGAAGTTTTGACAGGGCAGAAATTGCTGTCAGAAAACCTCTTTCTACCTTTTCCCCCCCATCTCTTCAGTCTTTCCCCTGGGTTTTACTGGTTTCTACAAAGAATAATTCCACCACCTATGTATACATGGTGGTGACCCTGAGTGTGTGGTGCAGAGTCCACTGGTGTCTCTGATGTCTTTAAGGATGGATTGTGTGAAACTTCCCATTGTAAAATATTCTATATCAGTTCTGAGGCTGTTTACCTTTACAAAGTAGAAATTTGATCCATAGCCCAGTCCTGAGAAAGAAGATTCATTGTGTGAATAGAAAAGTGGGGTGGTAAGCACAGGCTGTGAAAAGTTTCTGGGGGGAGAAATGCCTCAAAACACCTGGTTCCTAGAATGAAATGAATTTACATGTCTTCTTCTCTGGGATCTGGGAACCAGATCATGAGTAATGGCAAGAGGAGGGTTGGGACATCTCTTCTGCTCCCTTCAGAGAGTGGAGAGAAATCTGTCACCTCCCAATCCCCACAAATATTTTCACCAAGGAGAAAAGCACTTTATCGGTGTATATTTGGAGGAAGCAAGTTCCCCTTCTTGGCCAGTTAATCTGTCAAAGGGAATTTCTGAAAGTGCAGTGTTTGCCCTTGCAGAGAATTGGAGCTGCTTTGCTGGGAGCAGCCTGTGTGGTGGCTTGGACCTTTGGGACAGGGCTGAGACACGGAAAGTGAAGAGCAGTTTCCAAGCACTTCCTCCCTGTGCAGGTTCGCTGGACTTCCTCTGTGTGGGAGCAGCAGCACAGGAGGGCATTTCTGAGCTTCCCCGAGCTGCTTTCCCACTCTATCTTGCATAGGAAGGAGGTTGTTTCTGCCCTGGGAATAGCTGGAGGTGGGTGCTGGGGTGAAGACATCTCAGGGGCATGAAAATGTGTTGAGCATATATGTTTAAAGACAGTAAATGCTAAAAAGCACCAGAACGGAGCAGATCCTCAGAAACTTTAAACATTGCATATTTTCTGTGGACTCTTTTATAGAAGACAAGATTGAGTTGTAAGGAAAATGGCCAAATATGCAACACAAAAGTGCTGGGTTTCTATTGTGGAGGTTATTCATTCCTACAATGCTTCTGTAAGGCTTTGCCGTGGGTTTGCAGGAGGGGCTGGAGAGGTTCAGACTAACAGCCTGGGATTTTGGCATGTAGTCTTGGTATCTTTAAGCAGGAGTTTGTCCTCTGAAGGGCTGTATTTTGAACAGCATTGGCTGCTTTCTAAAGCCATGCCTCCCTTCATGTTGCATGAGCCTTGGATGAGGTAGGAAACTGGTCCAGCAGTGCCCTGGATGGACCCAGCACTGGGTAGGAGCAGCGGCTGGTTTGGGGCAGACACAGGAGGGAAAAGGCAGATGTGGGTCTGGCTTATTTCCAGAAGAGTGTGGGGAGAGGACAGAATCTGGGAGAATGGCTGGAGCTCCATCCCACCACACTGCTCCTCTGCTGCTCCCATCAGAGCATCCTGGTGTACCAATTGCCATACACACGTTCATATGTGACTCAAATGCCTGGTATGTTTTATAGCAGCAAGGAAACAAAGTCAGCTGAGAAAGCTTGCCCAGGGAAGGGTGGTCTGGTGTGAAAGGAAGTCAGGAAAGCGAAATGGGGAATTTCCAGCATAGTTTGGTTGAGAAAAGATTGGCTAAGATTACCTTGTCCTACCAGTGGGGCCGTTTCCAGCAAATCTCAGACTTAAGGCAGAATACTGAAGTGCCATGCTCTGCAATACTCTGCTTTTGAGTTTGGTTTGGTTTAGAGAAAAAAAAAAAGAAAAAGGAAAAAAAAAGAGAAAAAAATAATTTTCACCTAAATTAAAATACTTTTGATCTGTCTTTCATTGAACTTTTTGCTTCAGAGAGAATAGATTAATAAACACTTTCAAATGGAAAAACATAGTTTGGAAAGGTTCCCCTTTCATCCTTAACACAGAGCTTTAATGCTAACCTGGCTATGAGCTGGCTGTGCCCCCATTCCTTTTCTCTTGCCTTTTTTTTTTTTTATCTTAACAACAATAAATTTGCTTTTATTGTGATCATGCTAGCCTTTACTGGTCACTTTTTATTCTTTCCTTTTTTATTTTGAAGTCAGCACATTAAAAAAAATCGCAATGTTATTTTAATCAGACCAAATGAAAGAGCAAATCAGAGCGAGAATTTTAATCTGCCCCAAGCAAAACTGCCTTGTACATCTGTCATGTTGGGATTAGTGGAACTCTTTAAAGAAGCTGAAGACTTTTTAAACAAAGTATTAAACATTTGTGACCTGATTTCCATTCTTACAATATTCTCATTAATAAGAGTGCAGGCTGAAAAGACATCTGTTAGGTCCTATTTGTTTTAAGAATATTAAAGGCTAATAAGAATATTGGAGCGTGGGAGTGTGTGGAAAGGATCTAAGTGTAAGATTCAGAGCCAAATCTCAAAGCTGCAGTCTTCCAAAGTGATTCTGGGCCTAACCCGGTGTGGGGTACGGGGAAACACAAATCTTGGTCATTGAGTTGGATGAACTACATTGTTGATCTTGGTCACTTTAGGGTGTTGGTGCTTGGGTGAGGCTTCCCTGAAGTCTGGGAGCTTTGCCTGGGGCTCCATCCCTGCTTCAGGAGTGGAGAAGGGAAAACTCTGCCTTTCCAAGATAAAATTTAGCCTGCAGTGCTACAGAAGCAGAGATACAGTCTTAAATTGTACACAAATACAACTGGTATGTGTGTATCACCCACACTCATCCAGTGCTGCCTTGGACCAGCCAGAAAACGGAGTAGGGAGGGAGGGAGAACATCCTTCTTGGGTTTGCTGCTTGTGTTTTATTTGATGGGAAGGTAGTTAAAGTAAATGGCCCAGCTTGGACCCCTAAGGAAAAAATAAAGCCAGGCATGTGTTCAGTAAAGTACTCACTGAAAGAAGCCTTCACTGTAAATGTGGGTATATGGTTTAAGAGAAGGTTGCTGTCGACTGCAATCTTTGCATCTTGTTTATGCTTGCTGGGTAAAATATTAACTAAAGCATCTGAACATAAAGTTCTGGTGTGAAAGAATATCAGCAGGGGAGAGCCATATGGTGCCAGGCTGCTAACAAAATACCAAACGCTGGAGATTCCTTTTTGCAGAAGACTGAAAACTCTCGTTCCCATCCATAATACATGAGCTCACGCCTTTGATTACTCTAAACATTAGTCCAAGCGGTACAGGCGTCTCTTTGGAGCTTACACAACTTAGGGCACGCGGTGCTCTTCCCCCCTCTTCCTTTACATAAAAGAAATCGATGTTGAGCTGTTAAGATACAAATATCCAATATGCTGTAAGACAATATGTTTCTGAAACTGCTGCGTAAGCTGCCTTTCCTCTAATTAAATATAAACTGCAGCAGAGACTCGGGTTTCTTCATTTCTTTGCTTGAAACTGTTTGGCAAGCATGTGGCTCTCCCTAGGACAGTATCTGCAGGTCAGGCCTGTACCAGTTTGGGGGAAGCCTTTTGCTCCTTTTGGGTTCAATCAGAACCTTCCTGATTGATGCTGAGGACTGTAATCGTCTCTCTGAGCAGCAGCTCATGGGCACACTTGTCTGAGCACTCTCTGCAAGTCAAGAGTCAGGTGTATTCAGCAGCAATGGATTCAAACCCCACATTAGGAGGATCCCCTGGTGAATGTTATTAGAAGGTACAAGAGATGGCTCTGGGGGAGCTTTCATGCACACAGTATTTAAAAACCAAAGTATTGCTGGAAAAATCTATAGGTGACACTCTAAGCACTTTTGAATTTCTTTCTTTTTCTTTCTTCCCCCCTCCCTCCCCCCCCCCAAGAATCTCTTTAAACCAGCAATTTGATGTTGAATAGCTTGTACTTGTCACTGGCTCTCTGAGTATGGCTGGTTAAGGTTTGTGGCGAGCACATCATTACCTGAGTTTAAAAACACCCATATAGTGCAGAGAAGCATCTGCAGCAGCTGCCTTTGGTTAAACCACATTTCAGAGCTGGAGCCTTTCCCTGCCTCTGGTACTCTCCAGCCTGGGAGAGCCAGCTCTGGGGGCTGGAAGGCTATGGCTCTCTGGGAGTCATGGGTTTAGGGCCAAAGCTTGCATTTAAGTCACGTGTTTTGGCTCTTGGATATCCAAACCCTCTTGGAAGGACATGAGGTTTAGTAACTAAATGCAAAATTAGGTTTTCTTTCATCACTGGCTTTTTCCGTTTTGGCTGTATGGACAATGCAGGGTGATGGGAAGGGAATTAAATCAAAGCTAAAACTCTATTGGCTGAATGTCCAGTGAAACTTCTGGAGTAGGGAAGGATTGGGTCTATAACATTGTGCCCCAAGTGGAGGCTGCTCTTCTGTGCTGCTGGGCCTGATTTAAGCCAAAAACTCCCTTTTAATGGGGCTTGAAGTCTTAATAAGCCTGCCTGGGGCATGTGTGTTTGGTGCTTGCCCTTCCCAAAATCCAGGTGCCTGTGTGGGAATGAGAGGAAAAGAAATACATTTCCTTTCCTGATAAAGGGGGGAAAAAGTATTTATTTGTAAGACATTTAAATGTCGGGTGAGTGAGATTCCAGGTAAAGTTATCCTGAGCAAAGTTAAACCAACTTGAGAGGCTTTGCAGAGGGGACAGTTCGTTCATCCCTTTGAAACCTGATTTTGCCATGAGCATGTCTGGAGTCCCAGCTTCTCCTGCTTTTGCATATGTTCCTATTCTATAATTCTGAAGCTTTGCATCTAGCGAGCTTCTGGCAAGTGGAGTTAAAGGTTTGTTTGTTGCCCTCAATATTTTGATGTAATTAGTCAGCGAGCAACTCACTGCTTTTGCCCAGAGAAATGCGCTCTCCAAGAACACAAGTGACAGGAGAGGATTAATAGCCTTCTGGAGAGAGCTGCTCCATTTTTTTTAATTTAAAAAAAAAAAAGGAAAAAAAAGTGCCTGGGAGCAATGTTATTGCTTTAAAAAAAATGACATTCGAAACAGTTCCCTCTGCCTGTACTGTCTCAGCAGAGCATGGCATTGTCAGCTTCTCTCTCACATTCCCCAGAAACTTTCAGCTCTCTCCCATCATGGAGTGGCTTTCCTGGCTGCTGGCAAGGCAGGTAGCTCTGGCAGGTTGGCTGCTCCTGCTGCACTCACCCACTGAGCAGGGAGCAGTGCTGAGGATGCCCCGCTGGAAAGGGGAGGACTGGGAGAAAACGATTTGGAGGAGAGAGAAATTTCTGACTTACGGGGTATGAGGAACTGTGGGCTTTCCCTGCTCCTGCCTCAGTACTGGGACAAAAGCAATGCAGCTCAGTGGGTTCAGCCTGTGCAAGTGGTTGGAAGTGGGGATAAAAGGTGCTCCAAGAGCAGTGCCCAGCTGCTGCCCCATCCCTCCTCCTTGTGGTCCTTGAGTCACATCCCCAAGCAAGCAAAGGCTATAGGAAGAACAGAAAAGAAGGTATCACTTGTCTCTAAATTCAATTACAAGGAGCCTGCAGGAGCACTCAGAGCAGTGCCAACAGGGCTATAAACTTAACATATTTGATGATTCTCCTTTTCAGGCAAGCAGTGCACAGCAGTTGTCCCATTCAGCAGCAATAATCTTGGGGGGCTCTGACACTCCGGCTGGCAGAGCCACGTGCTGCAGTGGGGACTCCTGTTTAATAAGCTGACCCTTTAAAAGCTGCAAATTGCCTCATTTCATAGAGGGCAGTGGGGCACCCTGTGTGTGCCCATGGTCTGAGGGCCTCGGAGAGGGAATGGGATTCGTGTTGAGTGTGCTGAGCCCATGCCATGAGAGGGGATGCTGGTGGGGGCTGAGAGCCAGCGGGCACTGAGCAAAGCTGCCTCGTACCCCAGGGGAGTTGTTGCTGTGTGATGATCTCACCTCCTTTTATGCCTTATTGCTTCTGTCTCTCTGACTCCATATGACACACGCTTACGTGTCAACTTTTCACTTCTTATATGGCAGCAGAGAGGAAAGGCTTAATATCACAAAGACAAGCTGGCAGCTGGGAAGTAGCGCATTTAGTCACCTAACTTTGCATCACAGGCATTGCCAGTCCCTTCCCTGGCTCATCCAGGCAGCTTCTCCCTCTGCCTGACCTGGTGTCACATGTGGTAGAAATCCTGGCCAGAAATCCACCTGCTTGAGCAAACATTGTTGATGGACTCCAGTCCTGTGCTGGGGCCAAGAGGTTTTGTATCCCTCAAACAGCTCTGTATGATCAACTTGGGCCAGCTTTGGGCAGAAACAATGCGGGGTCTTTGTTTTTAGCTTTTGTGGGGGGTTTTTTTGCAGTTCTGTTTTTACCCAGAATCTACAGGGCTGAGGGTAAAGTATCACAGCATATTCAAATTCACTTGGGCTGTGACAGTCAACACTGGGGCATCTCCAGAGGTCTGCAGCCCAGAAGGAACTCAAGAGTCATTGACAGCTAAATCTATGGATGACTAAAATGATAGAGGAAAGATCAGTTCATATTTCCCCTGTTTCTTCTACTCTCACTGCATGCTGTGGAAATCTGTATTTGCTCATCAGAAGCAGGTACTGAGCTGAACGCTGTGCTGCCCTGTCCCAGGAAGGTTGTCTTTAGCTGGTTTTTCTCCCTTGCTATTTCTGTATGCAAAGAACCTCATTTATTACCTTTGCTTTTTACATTTGGCTTCCCCCCAGTGTGCAGCCTTGTACCCGCCTCTGCAAGCACAGTGCTCGGGCTCTCTTCCTCTCGTCTCTTGGTTTCCAAACTGATGATAGAGCGGTTTGGATGCAGCGTGTCAAATACTTGAACTGGATCAATGCATCCTACTCAGTCTGTTTGACATCCATCCATGCGTGGAGTACCTCCCTGTGTGGGCCTAGAGCAGCTGTGAGGAAGGGAAGGCTTGGTTTCAGCAGTTGCTGATGCCTCCTTTTACCCTTCAACTTGTTGGGGTGGGGTTGTGCTACCAGTCCAGGGGGGCAACCCTGTTCCCATCCCTGTGGGTGAGGAGATGCACACAGTGCTGGTGTTGTGACTGCTGCCAGGTGGAGATGGAAGCAGCACTATGCTGCTCTCCCTGGAGGTTTACCCTTCTTTCGCCATCTAGGAGAAGTAGAGGTGAACTAGAGGAGTCTTGGAGCTGAAATCCTCTACCCTCATTTTTTCCTCTGAATGGATCATCTCATTGTGGCCCTTCTTCAGCCACCCTTGCCAATGTTCATCTCCAGGCCTGGGAGTCCTAATGTTGCCCTGGAGCCCCTTTGTACATCACAGATACAAAGGGCACAGAGAGCCCTAAAGGTCCTCCCAGACCACCTCGGGTGAGGAAGGATGTCCATGTCCAACACCAGCACTGCCAGTGGACACACTCCTTGTGCCTGCTGTGCTCAGCCTGGCTTACACAGGTGGTTTTACTCTTCCTGAGGGCTCCTGTGCATCAGCAGCACCATGGGAAGGGTTTTACAAGACCAAAGATGCTCTTGTAACCTCACCCTGAGCCATCAGGTCTTTTCCTTCAGCAGCAACCTGTCTTGGAACTGCTTCCTTTCCACTGGCCCAAGACAAGCTTATCCAAAACCATCTCTAAGAATTTATCTGGGGTGAATTCTCCTGCTGGTGTTTCGACACATTGGCTCCATAGAGGCTTTCAATTCAGTATGAAAAGTAATTATTGCTGGGGTGCAGTTTAGCTGTTGTGTTTTACAGTGCTGGTAAGGTTAAAAGAAATAATAATAATAATATAAGAAAGACTCAGCCAGAGTAACTGCCTGCAACATGCTATTTGCATTTTTAAGGAAATACTTCTTTGAGACAGCTTGGGTGAAAGGTCGCCATTTGCATATAAATGGAAAAGAAAGTGTGTGATGCTGGAAGTTACATCTATATTATTTTCTCAGCAGTGAGTTGCTGTTTTGGAGATTAAGGGATGCGGTTTGCATTTGGCTTTTGTTGAATAGAGAAAGTACCAGGAAAGCCGAATTAGAACAAAATAATGAGGGAACTGTGCACGAAGAAAGAAGTAACATTGTGTTTCTGGGAGATGCTCTCCTGCAAGCCTGACACCTTACACGCCTGTTTGCACACACGCTGGGCACATGCTGATGAGTGTGGCTGGGCAGGGCTCCCTCTGCGTGCATAAAAGGATGGATGCTGGAGATGAAGGCAGTGGCAGGAGTGGGCCATGCTGTGAATAAGCCTGGCAGAGGGGAGGATGCTGGCACTCACATTTGGAAGTGATAAGCCACACTTTGCTTGATATTTTATTTTCTTCTTTAATATTATTATTTTTCTTTTTCATTCAGACTCAGGTATGTTTGGAGAGGAGTTAACCAGCTGTCTCAATGAAGTTCCTCCAGCTGCAGTAGGAACACTTACAACTAGTGTCTGGCAGGGCAAAGGCAGGAGAGAGACAAATCCATGGCTCAGGTCTTGCTCTTGCCTTGGAGTGGAGTCTGCATTGCCTGAGAGCTTTTCCAGGCCCTGCTGCTGCCCTGGGCCTTGGAAACACCAAAGAGATTCTCTGGTGGAGAACCTCAGTGCTTTGTTTCACCTCTTGTTGGTGGCCTTGCTCACTGCACTCAGAGCAGCTTTGTGCTTTGACAGGTCCCCCATAGAGCTGGGGGAAAATGGGATGTTGAACAATGTTCACTCTTTAATCTTTTTGATCAATACTGAAGAACACTGTGCAGACAGCTGTGCTGCTGTGGGCACGCAGCTTTTGTTCCTCTCTTGAACAGTACACAAGTGGTACAAGGATGGAGGGTGAAAACCACCTTCTTTTATACCTTCAGCAGTGCTGTGTACTGTGCTGCTGCCACTTTGTATAAAAAGAAAAGAGACTCTAATAAAAAGTCTTATTAACTGCCCATGAACACCAGAGCATGAATATTGCTCTTAATGAGGAGAGACCGCAGCCTCATTTGCTTCCCTGCATTGTAGGTGCACAAGGCTTCAGCTCTTGTGGTGCTGGGTGATGCAGAGAAACAGGATGAAAACTGGTCCTTCCTTAGAGCTGCAGAGGTGCTGGGCGGGGATGGAGAAGGGGCCACAGGTGAAGGACAGCAGCACAGCCATCACTAGGGTCTGGGGATGCTGGCTCCCGTGGCAAGTTGTTTGTACGTTCCTCCTGGTGGATCTTGAATCCCCTACTGAACCCCAGCACTGCAGGCTTTGCTCCCTCTGCAGGAGCAGGTTTTCCTGCTTCTTCCCTTCCCATTGCAATGTGTTCTCGGATTTGGGAATTCAAATAATCTTGTGATTAAACCAGTTGCTCAGTGTTGTGTCCTAGGGCAACAGGGAAGGAATGATTCCCTTTTCCCATAAATGCCTTGACAATGAGTTATCAAGCATCCAAAAGTGCCAGGTATGACAGGACAAAGCACAAGCTGGCACAGCTGAGGTGACCATAGGGGCTGACACAGCTCCCTGGGTAGAAGTGGCAGCTGATGCATCTGAAGCAGGATGAGCCAAGGGCTGAGGTGGCACGAGGCTGGGAAATAGGACGTGAGTCACTTGTGCTTCAGGCAGCATTGGAGGAGGGAGCTGAGGCAGAGGATGCTCTCTGGGCTGCAGGAACTGCTGGAAGGAGTGTGACAGGTTCTTGTGGATGGAGATGCAGAGGCAGCAGCACTGTGCTAGCAGTGACCTGTCCTCTCCCCCTTTGCACAGTCAGATGGAAATCCAGGTGCTCCCCTCCTCTCTCCTGTGCCTCTAGGACCTGCAGAGCTGAGCAGGGCTGTGCTTGGCTGTTGGCACTGAACACCTGGGAGCTGTTCTGGTGCTGAGCTGGCTGCTTAGTGTGTCAGCAATGCACACTGTGCTGCAGGTTTCTGTTGGCAATGAAAGCAGTGGGAAGGCTTGATCCTATTGCAGTCAAACCCTTCCTCTCCTTTGGGTAAGGGGAATATAAAAGGTCAGAGTGTGCATCACAGATTTCATAATCTTTGATGTCACAGTGTGTGGTTTGGTAGTAGGGTGGGTTAAGCCAGCACTGCGTGTTTGTTGGAGTAGTGGGACCACAAATTCAGCTCATTGCTACAATGAGTTGTTGGGTCTCTGAACAGCCATGCAGTGCAGGAGGGAACACTCTGTCTCTGTGCTTCAGGGAGAGGGGGCATGGCTGGGAGCGATGTGGGGACGAGGAGCAGTGAGCTCATGAGCAAACTTCAAGCTGTGCAAACATAGTCATGGGGCCAGGTCCATGCAGTACAGAGCCAGCTTTATAGGAGGAAACTACCCATGGCTTCTCCATTTCTCCTTTTACAGAGATTATAAACTCTTTGGGACTTGTCCAGGCGAGAACATCAAAGCTCAACATCCCCATCCCTGGAAGAGTTCAAGGCCAGGTTGGACAGGGACTTGGAGAAACCTGGGCTAGTGGAAGGTGTTCCTGCCAATGGCAGGGGATTGGAACTAGATGATTTTTAAGGTCTCTTCTAAACCAAACCATTCTAAAATCCTATGATCTGCCTGGTGATCGCCCAGCTCCTCTCCAAACATGTTAAGGAAAAGTATCTTTAGGTCAGCAAATGAACAAAGAACAACCACAATCTAGCCAGCTGTGCTATGTCTCCCATCCATACATCCCATCTTAACTGATTATTAAATCATATTTGCTGATAAGTATGAGATGTAATATCTATTACACAGCTGTTAAACCTCAATTAATACGTTTTAATGATCAGTCGTTTACTGTGCAATATACAATTAACATCCGGTATTAGATCTTAAATTAAATGCGTGTTTGGAAAGCTAAATTTGCAGCACTGAACATTGTCGTGCCACAGTAAACACTGATAATTGCCTCGAATAGACAGGATTTCTGTGCCCTGAGAGGGGATGAAACCAACACTCCTGGCATCAGAGAAGAATGGAGGAGAATTACTAGAGAATTTGGGTTCTACTTTTTCAGTGTATTTTGGTTCCTACAGAGGTTTTAGTTTCTTTCCCTTGGAAAAAGCACCCTGATTCAGAGCTGCTGGGCATGTGAGAAGGTTGAACTCTGTGGGGTATGGGCTCACAGGGGTCTTTTCTTGGCAAGGGTTGGGCAGGAGCACAGGGCAATTAGTTGTGCTGAGTCCTGGGGGCTGTGCAAGGGGGTTCAGTGCTGCCGTTTGGATCTGAGACTGAAGCCTTAAATCAAATTTGATTCACGGTTCCTGCCAGGAGAAAAGCCCTCACTGCACCTTGGGTTTGGGGCCATGCAGGGAAGCAAATTCAGCTGCTGGTGTTCTCCAGGCACTGGCTGGTGGCCACAGAGCTGCATGTCTGGACAATGCACTGCAAAATGACAGAATCACAGAATGATTTTGGCTGGAAGTGACCTTAAAAATCACCTCGTTCCACCCTCCAGCCACGGGCAGGGACACCTTCCACTACATCAGGTTGCTTCAAGTCCTGTCCAACCTGGCCTTGAACACTTCCAGGGATATGGTATCCCCGTCTTCTCTGGGCAATCTGTGCCAGGGCCTCACCACCCTCAGAGTAAAAACCTTCTTCCTAACAGTGAATCTAAATCTCTCCTCCTTTTCATTTAAAACCATTTCCCCTTGTCCTATCACTATTTGCCTGTATAAAAAGTGCTCTCCCTCTTGTCTACAAAATGCAGGGTGTTGGGCAACCAGCAGTGCAGAGGAGTGTAGGGGTCCAGGGGTAGCTTCTCCCATTTAGAGAAGTTGTAAACTTTGGTTTTGATATGCTTTTTATTTATTTTAATTCACACGAAAGATTGGGACCAAAATGATCCCTCTGAACCCTGACACTGCTGCTGCATCTGCTCTGAGAAGTGAGCCCATGTTGTCTGGCAGGACACTGAAGGACCTAGGCTGTTCTCAGCATGCTGCTGCCTTGTTAATACAGGATTCACCTTTCCCGTAAAAAAAATGTTCCTGAACAAAGATGAAGAAAAATCTTTTTCCCTTCCTTTTGCTTTTGTCACACTTAGGGGAGCAAATGAAGATTGATGTTTTTCTTCCAGTCTTTCAGTTTAAATATGTGGTGATGCATCTTATTAGGAAAGGAGGCCTTCACCCCCCATCTTGTCTCTACAGAACCTTCCTCTCACCCCATCACTTCACTACAGCAGGTGCAACCTCTGCTGAGATTTGGAGACAGAGTGGTGCTGGAAATGTGGCTCCCCAGGCACTGTAAGGACATGCGTGGGAGCTGGCTGCCACCCAGGCAGCCACCTCCTGCAGCATCCTGCCTCATTTTCCATTCACCCTCACTCCAAAGCTTCCTATGAGGTTTGTTGTGTTTATTTTAGGGAGAATTTTCTGCCATTCTTTAGAGTTTTTTTTTTTTCCTGAGAAATCAATGCTTTCTTCTTTCTTTGTACATAGAAAACAAAACATACACATCTGATTAACACTCAGAATTGCTGTGTTCTCCCTCTCAAGTTTCCACATCTTCTTGTTTGGGGTTGATGAGAGTGACACAAATGTTTCATGGAACTTGTTCTTATGCGCCAGGATTTGTACACAACTTGCAATGCTTTGTCTCACAGCAGACTTTTCTCTGTAGGTATTCCAGAAGGAGGGAAGGGACAAATAGATTAAAGGTTTGGCAAAGAACGCCATTTGGAAGAGGATGGTTGTGGATTGTCATAAATATTGATGGAGAAAAGTAGCTTTTCTAAGACTCCAGTGTGTGCTCCAGAACCAACTGGGTGGAGGGTACTGAGGAGGGAGTTGGTAGGTCAAAGCTGGGGATTTCCTTTGGGATGTGAACACCAGGCAGTGATCCACCAGACCAGCTGAGCATCTAGATTACTTTCCAAGGGGTAGTGGATGCAAATGCTCCCAGCTGAGCTTTGGCTGTCCCAATTCAATGCCGGAAGGGGACCCTAGAATAAGTCATTAACTCCAGGATCTGCTTCCCATGGGCTAAAACTCATATTTCAGGCAATATCCCCCAGCTCCTCTTGGGTGGCCCAGGTAGGGGTTAACAGACATGTCCTTCACATAACCAGTGAGATTTATTTCTGCTGAACCCAGGATCTGAAGGGAGGTGGAAAAGGCAGAGCCAGCAGTGCAAGCTGATCCTCTCCGGAGACCAGATGCATTTAAGCAGCACGGAGCAGAGGAAATCTGATTCCAGTGTTGACAGAGCTGCCTTGGCCATCTGAATCAGGCTGGGCAGAGGGAGTGGGGCAGGCAGGAAGGTGCTGAGCTGGTGTGGCCAACACACCTTCAGCCTGGCTGAGGCTCCTTGCAACAGAACGGAGTCCTGATCTCTCTTGCTTAAAGGGATGAAAATATGGGAGGTTGGGATTGGGCCTGTGGCAATGATAAGCTGGCACTTTGAGCCAGATCTATCCACGGCACCTTCCAGAATTCACTCTTGACCTGTGACTTATGCACACATAAGAAAACAGGCCCGAAAAGGATGAGTCTGCATGTGAGTTGCTAATTTTTTCTTCTCGGGTTTAAATCTCACGACCTCTCAAACTTTCAAAAATCTTCAAAGCTATCTTTGGGGTTATCTGTCATCTGGGATCCATTGTTTCCACAGTTTAATGCACTCTCTGCTCCTGACCCCACTGCATGCTGCTTTAAAACACGCTGCCTGGGAGAAGAATGCTCAGGGAAATGCTTCACATAAGCAGGCAGGTTGTACTGGCTTATGAATGTGCTATTGAAACATCTTCATTTCTTCTTATTTGGTATTCTCTTCTGTTCTACTTTCTTCTGTCCCTTTCTAGCTTCTTTTCCTCATTTTGCTTGGTTTTAATCATCTGCCTGGCCATCTGTGCCTCCTTACTCCCTTTCCTCGGAGCTTCTCCAAAGCAGAATAATGTTTCATGAACTCCTGGATTTTGCCTCCAAACCCTGTGCCTTTTCTTGGGTTCAGGCTAGAACACAGTGTTTCAGACAGGGTTTGGAGTCTTTAACACAAACCATTCTCCTGTGAAAACCTAGGAAATTCCCCTCAGCTGCTCTCTTGGCTTCAGGGCAGCTGTTTAAGGACAAATACATAAAGATGACTTTCAGGGTGACCTATCTGAGCACTCTCTTTAGGATTGAATTATCCCAGTGTTTTTCATGTACTTATTCTTGCAAGAGTACTGCGGGAGTTACTGGTTGTTCCGTAGTCTCTTGCAGAGGGAGAACAGACACAGGCAGTGGAGAAGTCCATTCCCTAGAGATTTTCTGCGTGTTCTCCTAAAAGCTGTTTGTGGCAGAGCAGATCCAAAGTCGCTTGGCTGGTGTCCTAAACAAGTTATCTATTGATGAGAACACACACCTGCCACAGGTTTCCTTTAGCATGTCTGAACCTTCTCTCTGCTTTTCCTGTCTTTGACATCACCCCAAAAATAAATTTCAAGGTGAGAAATGACCCACTCTCTGGATTCTGATGCCACAGAGAGTGGTCATGGAGACCACCCTCTGCAGGCAGTGATGCCCATTAACTGCTCTTTTGTGAAAGATTAAAAGCCAGCTTCACCTCTGGAAGAGAAGAGGGTGTAAAGGGAGACCTCTGCCAGCTGCCATGGGCAACATGAGGTGTCCAGCCCACCATGATAATCACTGTTAATAGTGTGTTTTTCAACTGAGGACCGAGCTGAGCAGTGTTGCACGGTTTGAGTAGGCTGAGGGTTCAAATTCTTCATGGCTGGGGCTCCTGGCCTTGGTGTGGCATCCTGAGGTCCTGCTCAGGGCATGGAGACCCTGAAGATTTGCATGGCCATTAAAGAAAGGAGGCAGGGAATAAATACTATATTTTCACCCCTGGTTGATGCTGCTGTTGGGGTGCTGAGCTGACTCTAGGTCTTGACCCCATGTTCCTCTTTCCCAGAAAATGAGTTTCGGGGTGAGCTGCTGAGTCAGAGGTGGACCTGCGGAGAGAAGATCAGCAGCTGCGAGGGAGCCACCAGCCTGCACGGCACACACATCAAGGTTAGTACACAAACATTTACTTTTTTAGGACAGTGACCCCTCCACCCCATGTGTTGACCATGGGATGGGGGCCATGTGCTCCTCCAGCCCTTATGGACCACCTGGTCCTGGGAATGGAGCTTTCCTGTACCCAAAGTGACAGGCAAGCCTTGGAAGTCTCTGTCTCCTTGCTACAGCCAAACCTCCTGTGTGGTGAATCCAGGCAGGGAGGGCTTCCAGCTGTCAGGCTCTGGCTTTGAGTCCAGATATTTAAATCCATGCCATCCTTCAAGGGTGACTCAGATCTGGGTATTTAGGTCACTCCCAGGCCTGTTAAAATAGGCCCTTTCTCCAAGGTACCGGCTGGTCGGAAGGAGCCTCTTGAACACCAGGTGAAGCTGTGGTGCCTTTGGAGGGGACAAGCAAGGCATTCATTCCTGCTGGGACCCCGGACAGCTCCTAGGGCTCAACAGAGCCACTTATTTACTGCTGCAGCTGTGACTGATGAAAGAGGTACAGCCAAAGCTGTCAAACCTCCTGGCAGATCCTCTGCCAGCAGATTAGGAAGCTTTAATTAAGCACAGAACTGGGCTGCTCACTACATAAATGGTGCTTCCTGTCCTTTTTTGGCCTCTCAGTAGTGAGGCACCATCTCCAAAGGGTGGATGGACCCACCTGCGTGGTGAAGAAACCTCCTTGCATGACTGATGTTACCAACCCCTGCTGTATCCCCAAATAAACCAAACCCTGGGAAAACCCCAAGCCAGCAAAAATCCATCCTTAAAACCCATCCTTCTTCACTAACAAGCTGTCAGCTGCACACAGGTGTCGCCAGGAAAGCTCACACCTTCTTAGAAAGCAGAGTAAGCAGTTGTTGCTATATTTAAAATGAGCTCAATTAAGGCTTTTCTATTGAACCTGCCAAATAAGCACTTAGATTAGATTTAATAAGATTGTCGTATGTTAATAAAGCAATGATTACAAAAGGTAATATTCCCAGTACCTGGTGCTCATCTAGTGCTCTGCCTCTGACAGGTACATTGTGAATATTAACCATTTCTTGCAATCCTCAGCTCTGCTTATGTGTGCTTTAACTGGGTGACTGGTTTGGGGGTTGAGAGAAGGAGATGGGGGGGGAGTCTGGAGGGAGCCTGGATAGTGTGTGTGGAACCCTCTTACCTCATGAGGAGAGAGGTCTCGATGCCTCTTTAACCTTTGGATCTGCACTGTGTGCACACACTTGCACTTATGTGTTCTCATAAATACATATTGTATTTAAATGCAGTTTTTCATGCCAGTCGCAGGTCATAATCCACAGGATGCGCAGTGGTGAAGGACAGTGGGATGTGGGGCACATTTACTTCTTTATTTTTGCTTCTAAAGAAGTCCAGGCATGGGATAAAATTTCCCATGACAGGTTTGAAATGAGATCTCTGCAGTGCTGGGGAGAGCTGATTTCTGCATGGAGCCAGCTGAGCCTGTCCACATGCACGATCCTGGACTGCAGTGTTTGATGGTAAAATGAACCTTTGCCTCCCAAATGTTTGCTAGCTGGGGTGCAGCTGAATAGCAGGCAGGTTGTTGGTGAGGGCTGACTGCTGTCAGGAAAAGTAGGGCTAATGGTCGTGGGGTCAGCAGAGCCCAACCCTTCCACGAGCACTGGCTATTTTGTCCTCTTTGGAAAGATGCACATAGCTCACTTCACCAATCCCCTCACACTGTGCCAATCAAGGATAATCTTATGGAAAAGGCAGATTATTACCGAGCTGGAAAACAATGAAGTTGAAGAACTACAATTTATTCCCCCCCCGCCCCCTTCCCTACCCCTCCCCTTCTGGCATGAGAGCCATCGGCACGTACGGAGCCACTTTAGTCTCCCCGGCATTGGGATTGCATGTTGTAGCACTTTGAAACAGTCAAGAGGAAAGTATATGTCAACTTAAAGCACAGCGTATGAAATCACCCAGCCTAATGCGCGGATGTCAGCGCTGTGGAGGCACGCGGTGCAGCTGCGGCTGTGTCAGACGTGATGCTCAGGAGCAGCTTTTCTGCTCCGCTTCCCTTGCGTGGAGGATGCTGCTGCCATCACCACAGAGCATCGGCGCTCGGGAAGCGTCTCACTCGCAGAGTTGGGTGCTTCTCGTGGGGGTGGGACCCCTGCTACAAATGCAAACTGACAGCACGGCTTCAGGAGGATGTTTGTGACACAGCTGTAGTGTCGGATTCGAGGTGGGTACAAGCTGTGGGTTTGTGTCTAAACATATCAAGGAAAAATCCACCCCCTGACTCCAAGCCCTGGAACACTGCACAGGGTGTCCTTTCCTGGAAGCAGTCAGAGCAAAAAGCAGGCGGGAGTTTATTCAGCTGAGGACAGGACTCACAATAGGTGGAATGTCAGGAGGATTTAAATCAAGCAGCAAGGAAGACCCTAAAGGAAGAGGGGAAAAAAAAAAAAGGCTCCTAATCTCAGAGTGTGGTTATAAAATAGCAGCTGGGAGCTAGTACTGAGCCTTTTTTTAAAGTGAGGCACACTGTTGCATTGCCGCTTATTTAATTAAAAATTCACAGCTAGAGAAGGTCCAGCAGGATGAAATTGTCTTCATTTTCTCCAATGACCAAAGATGCCATGGCACTTTGCAGAGCGCAAGGGGGAGAAATTTGGAGACCCAAATCAAGGTCTCTCCACCCACATTCAGCCTGCAACAGCCAAGGAGAAGGAAATCCTGATAGGGTCAGGGGAAACCCCTCCAGAAAACAAAGGGAGAAGAAATTAGGATAGGCCATTCATACCCATCCTCACCAGCTGGTGGGAGGTGAAGGGCAGTTTTGCTGCCTTTTCCCTTGAGGAGCTATTCAAGGGGCTCTTTGGTTTTGGAAGAGGGGGAGGGCCAAGCAGAAAACTACTTCTCAAGAATTCTGTAGGAAAAATGTCATTGCTTCTGGCATTTTCCTTCTGCTGCTAGGCAAATGTAAGTTTGGGGGTTTTTAAAACTAAAAATAGAGGCTCTATATGTCTGTCTGTCCCTCTAAAACTCAGATGCAGCTTCTTGCAATTGGCATTTTGCTATGTCCACAAATATGCATCGGTGGAAGCTCTGATGCTTTTGGTGTAAAATAAATATTCCTGCTGAATCCTCACCTCCCCTTGTCCAGCTGAAGGCTTTCTCAGCGTGCTTATTTTCTCTGAGCTCTGTGGTGCTCTTGAATACATATAAAGTATTACTGCTGACCGAGGGGGAATTTCAGCAGGGCCCTTAATGGCATAGATTTGCATAGAGCTGTCGAAGCCCAGGCACACCTGGGCATCAGCACATAGTGGGCTCCCAGCGGGCTTATGTTCTTTTATGTCCTTCGGTCTCCCATCGGAAAGGAAATGTTTATTAAGATAAGAAGGAAGAAGAAAATATCAACCCTCTAGGTACTTCATAAAATGAAACTTGAGATCTGTGCTGTGTTTCTGTCTTGGCAGCAGAACAGGACCTTTTCTGTAGAATCAGGCTGTTAAAATTCACATTGTACTTGGGTTAAACTCTTTTCCAAGTTTAGGTGTCTGAACCTCATTGATTTAGATTTGCACTATTGACACATCATCATTATAACTTAAATTCTGGTCATGTCAGGGAGCTCCTTAGTGTGGGGTAAACACATGGTGCCATGGTGCAGGGGCTATTTTTTCCCTTTAGAGATAAAAGGGGGGAAAAAGGGGAACTCAGAGATGAAACGGTGTTCTCTGATTGTCAGTGGCAGAGTTGAATCCTGAAGAGAGTACCCTGAGATCCAGTGCAGTGTCCTTTCCTGTAGAATTGGGTTAGGAAACTTGCTAGATGTTTATTTTAATTCAGTCTTAGAGATCACCCACTGATAAGTGAGGAGGAGCAGAATAAACCTCTCTCTTTCCTAGCTGGACTAACATGCCTGTGGCTGACATTTGGTAGCAATGATTTATTTGCAAGTTTCCCTTTGAATTGCTTTGTTTTCCTTAAGAGTTAAAATAATAAGAGTGAAAGCCAGACAGCTTCTCAGCCTGGCTGTTATGTGAACAAGAGAGCGATCTAATGAAAATGCCCTGTCAGTCTCCAGGACTGCAAACATGCACTGTGTGACCTGATATTTTGCGTTAAAACGATCTGTCTAGAGGGCTTCTGGCTGAGAAGGCAACAATAAAGGACAGCGGTTTCACGTAACCTTCCTGCATCTGAGCCCGATACCACGGAGGCTCCTGAAGCTCAGTCATGGCTGTGCCAGTTATTTAAGTTGCCTGGGAGGAGCAGAGTTTGAGCTCTGAAATGGATCTTATTCCTGGTGTTTCTGCACTTTGGTGCGGAGTGAGGATTTTTCAGGATGCTGCTGCTATGGATTTAAGTTGAGAAAAGGAGCCTGATGGTAGAAAACAGAGTGTGGTTGTGCAGAGCCCACCCCATCCTGCTTGTGATGCAAGTGAAATAAATATACAGTGGTGAGGCTGTGACAAGTTCCCTAAACAAGTAAAGGGGTCTTCTTCATGGGGAAAGCCCCCAGTAATTTAAGAGTTGTTAGGTGGGTTTTTTGTACAGTAGGCCAGTCAAGGCAGTCTGTTTGGGTTTTCCATTCTTTGGTCCCCAGCAAGGTTGGGTCTCCAGAGGTCTCTTCCAGCTCTAACAGTTCTGTGGTTCCATGGGTCTGCCCCTGTCTCCATTGCCCATGTGGTGACTGAGTGTGTTTCTGTCTTCCCAGGGCATTTGAGCCTGGCTTGAAAGAGGTGTGGAAGGCAATGGAAGGAATTGCTTTGAGGTGCTGTGGTGTAGTGAAGAGCCTGGATGTTAGCTCAGACATGATACCTAATTTCCTGAAGACAAATGTGACATGAAATGGGATTTCCCCCATTTATACATCTCCCACTTTTATAGACAAGCAGCTTGAGCACTTCCCCCCTGCCTGTCCTTGAAGGACAGGGTAAAGAAAAATGAAATTTTGCTTTGCTTTCCCACGCTGGCCCTGTGGCCTCTTTTTTGGTCAGAGCTGACCCCTTGCAGGTGATGCCTATTGCCCTTCCCACAGTCTGACCTCCTCTGCCACTTCGAATAACCGATCTGCAGGAAACCCATATTGCCAAAGCACCAGCCCAACATGTGCCAATCCCCCAGGAGATCTGTAAAATAAAAAAAAAAAAAAAGAAAGAAGGAAAAAAGAAAAAGCCCCCTCTGAAATTCCTTTTGGTTGGAGGCTCCCAGCAATCCAAGGTATTAGTTGTATTGTCGGTGTGCAGCGGCATTAGGGAGCGAGCTCAGCACACGCCAATGTTGAAAGGCTCATAAATGTAATGAAGTCCCTGTGACACCTGCTCCTCTCCACACTTTAAGCGTGAGCCATTGGTCCACAGGGAACCAGGGCTTTAAAAATACAAATTATAGTAATTGTCTGCTGTGTTATTGGGAAGACTGTAATAAACGTGGAGCACAACACTGCAGTGCCATGAGCTGAATGCTGACAGGATGCATAAATTGCTCCAGGTTTTGATTCCTCCCCAACACCACTTTTTTTTTCTTTTTTTCCTTTCCATCTAACAAATCACATAAATCATTGCATGCTAACACAATTTCTGGAGGGCAGAAAGGAGAGAGAGGCACTCAGGGAAACTTCACTCCTCCCCTCAGAGGAGGTTTTAGCTATGATGCCCCATGGGCTTGGTTCCTTCTCCCTGCCTGTCCAACAGCCTTTCTCCCTCTCTTCTTGCTGCCTCCAAACCTCAAGGGAAGCACCATACAGTGCATCCTTTGAGGGTGAGGACCCCTGGCCCCTTCTGCTGGGGATTGCGAGCAGCATCCATCAGGAAAGGGTTTGAAGGTGCATGTGGGGAGGCAGTAGCACATATCATACCTGCATCATTCCTACTGCCAGCAGAGCAGCATGTGCTCTGCATGCATGTCCCTTCCTGCCTCTTGGCCAAGGGGAGCAGCTGCTGGTGTCCTTGCTCTGTCAGGGGTGCTGGAGGGTTTGCCATGGGACCTCCCCACTTGGGGATGGCATAGGAGCTGGTTGGATCCCTATCTAACGGGGCCTTGTAGAGGATTTTCTGAAGTTAATTTGTTTTCATTATGTCAGATACCACTTACAAACGGTCCTTTCCTCTACTTTTCTCTCTCTTTCATTGTCTCAGGAGGAAATGTCCTATGTGGTAACACTGAATTAAAACCCAAATTGTGTTGCCAACAACCTACCAGGCTATGATGCCTGCCCTTGCTCACACCCCAATCCTGCTGTTCCCCCTTGGCATTTGCTGCCAAACATTCCTGCCTGCAGAGAGACCATCTGTGTCGAGGGCAAGACGTAAAACAGCTCTTTGACCACTTCAGTAACTCCTTTGACAACTTTAATGAAATCCCATTTATATTATTCTGGCTGTGCCTTTGGGCCATGCCTTGGAAGTCCTTGCTTTCCTGCTCCCACCTCTAGGCACTGCCTGATTTCAAAACCTCCCTGACACCAGGGCTTGGGTGCTGCACCCCAGAGATGGCTGCACTTCAGCCTTCTGCTACCTTGTGGTATGTGGTGATGATTAATTAATATCAAGCACTTTGAAGTCCCTGATGTTACTTATTCATGCCTGTGTTCCCTGCAGACCCTCCTGTTTGATGTCCATGTTGTGAGGGGGGTTATTTGGATGCATCCCTCTTTGTGGCAAATTTAAGCAGAGAGGAGAGGTTGCTCTTTAGGGCACTTGGGAAAAGTTGCCCTTCTCAGGCAGGAGATCATCTCAGAGATTTCTGAATATGTGCTGGCATTCCACTTAGGTGCTCACAGCACTTCTGTGATGTAAATCCAGAGAAACCAGTTCTGCCCTTAGCAAGTCTGTCTCAGGCACAGCTGTTCTCCAT
The DNA here is from genome assembly GCA_013396755.1 of Sclerurus mexicanus. NCBI lineage: Eukaryota > Metazoa > Chordata > Aves > Passeriformes > Furnariidae > Sclerurus > Sclerurus mexicanus. The sequence goes on along the minus strand of VWZF01002613.1, from coordinate 524,693 downwards.
CACTGACCATCACAGCTGGGTGTTTGTCCCTCTGTGGTATCTGACAAGCAGAGGGTCCATCCTGTAACCCAGAATATGGAAATTAATTTAAAGTTCCTAAATTTGGGCACTGTGGGTTAAACAATGGCATGAAAGCCAGAAACCTCCATCTCAAAAACATGGGAAAGCTTTTCCTGTTGCCGAGCTATTTACACAAAGCAATAACCACATGCAAGATTGTCCTTTAGTGATAATTTTCTTGTTATCTTTCAGCACTGATTTTTTTTTTTCCATTGCAGATGAGTTTAGAAAATGATGATAAGAGAGCACGCACGCGATCCAAGTCTGTCAGAGGTGAGCAGCTGGTTATCCTGCAGCACTGGGCTGTACAGTCCTGAGCTCCCTGCCTTGTTCCAAATAGACTTTGATTTTTTGGGCCCAGGCTTAACTCTTTAAGTTATGCTCACTGTCCCCCACTCCCCAACCCCACCAAAATTTTACTAAAAATTTTACTAAAACTCCCAGCCACAAACCTTTATAGGTCCTTATGATATTTAACCCTCATTCTCTACATTCAGAAGAAGGAAAATAACAAGCAAGTTAAAAAAAAGCCCCTGTGCATGCTTTGCTGTAGGGGATGGCAATCACTGGAGCTTCAGATCAGCTCCCGGGGCTTTCATCATGCTCACTCTGCCAGCGGCTTTGAAGTCGCACATCTAAGAGCGCCTGGCAGAAGTAGCTCATGTTGGAGAAGCAAACGGGCCATCCCCCGGCAGGGATGGGAGGACAAATGACTGGTTAATGCAAAGCTTGATTGCTGTTTATTTTCTGATTGAAAAAAAAGAAAAAGAAAAACAAGTGCAAGGTCTTTGCATGCTTTTTCTTTGGGAGAAGGTGAGGGGCTCTGATACACAGTCCAGGGTGACACCCTGGGTGGTCCCATAGCTGTGTATGATGGTTACAGACCACTCTCTTTAATTTGGTTCCTTTTTGTGGTTGTGGATTTCACAAATGACAAAGGTGGCTGGAAGTGAGGAACGAGCAAGGTTGGAAAGGTGTGATGGTTGCAGCTTCATGCTACAGCTGGGCTGAACCACCTTCCCTTGTCCTCACCCTCCTTCCTCCTTGCTCTTCACAGCATCTGCATCTTTTAAAAATAAACCCAAACCCAGATGCTGCCAGCTGTGTTGAACTGAGCTTGGATATTTCCATTTCATTGCTTTGTTGCACATACACAAAGGTGCTCGCTCAGGTTGCAAATGAGAGCCCCCTGATTCTATGTATTTTCTCACACCCTGTCTTCCCCACTCTTGAATCTGGGTTTCTCAATGTGAAAAGGTAATTTATTGTGTACACCCTGGGACTTGCCACTGCCTCCAGTTTGGTGCAGCTTGAGAGTCATCCCACCGGGAGCTCGATCCCAGGAAACCCAATTAGCTTGAACAAATTGAGCAAATGTGTTATGGGTTTTAGCCTGGGCGAATTTAGACTTGTGTTGAGGGATTTTTTTTTCTCTTGATTATTTGGATTCCTGGCTGGATGCAAGATTTCAGCTACAACGTGAAGTTATTGTGTGTAATTATTGTGAGCAGTGAGAAGTCCTCTTAGTCACAAGAGGGAAATAATCCCTAAAACCCCTACAAACTCTTGTTTACCCTAAAACCAAAGTAATACATCTCCTAGCATATGTCTGAACATTGGCAGGGGCTCACACATCAGTCCAGTGTGACAAAGGGAGGAGAAAAATGTTGGTGTTGTAAAGGTGAATGTGGCCATTATAGCAAAACAGTTGTGAACTGTGAAAAAACAAATGGATGAGCAGATTTTGAAGGTAAACATAGAGCAGAAGACACGAGAAAACTCAGTCCCTACTTAAACTTGTTTGAGTTACATGCATGCATGTCAGTATAACTCCACTGACTTCAAAGTCATGCATTTAGAGTAGAGAGGTAGTCCCTGATGCTGCAAATGTGCACTCATGTGCTTGAAAATAAGCACAGGGATGAGGATTTACAGGGCAGGATTGTGATTTTACTACAGGCTGGCACGCAGTAAATGACAACAGAATAGATTTTCCCTTTCTGTCCCAAATGGGATGCCCCAGGAGGCAATACAAACCCGGCTGCCGGCAGGAGAGTTTCCCCCAGAGAAGGGGGATGTCCCGGGGTTGGGGCTGGGCACACCTGTTGTGTTTTTGACCGTGTGTTTATTTCCATTGCTGCATCCTGCCCCTTTGCCCAGTGCCCACGGAGCTCATCGGCCAGGAGGTGAGGTAAGGACCCTGCTCCTCCTCGGCGGCGGGAGGGAGGGGGGACCGCGTGGTGGGACTCGCTTGGGAGAAACCCCTCAGCTCACGAACTTGCGTGTGTGCAGCAAACCGGTGGGACTAATGGGGTGGACGTCTCGCTGGGGCTTATATTGGTGGGCACCTCATTGTGCTCAAGTTTTTGGGGTACCACAACACATGTCAGGACTCACAAGAGTTAAAGGGATGAAAACAGGACCTCTGGAAAGGGGCACATTAGATTGGAGACCCTTCAGGGATCCTCTCTCAAACCCTGTATCTAAACCCCAGCAAAACATAATGCCCATGTTTTTTATTTCAGGATCATTAGGGACAACATCCTACTAACCGACTAACCAGAATTTCTTTCCCACGCATTTTACAACCTCTTATTTCCCCAAAACAACTACATGTCACATCACTTCTTGTGCCAAATGTTCCTCCTTTGGCCCCTTGTCCCCTGTTTAGTCACCGAGGTCCTGTTGTCACTCATTTAGCAGTGCTGGCTTGCCAACAGCAGCAGCCAAAAGAGCAGGAGTGGAGCCTCTGCAGCCCTACAGAGCTTCTGATTGGATGTAACAGCCCCCTCAGCCCTAAGCTCCCATTAAACCTTGCACAGGGGTTTATGCAAGAGGTAGGAGTCTTTAACCTGGATAGGCACTAATAGCGGGGGCTGCCTCTACTAGCAGCCTTCCTTAGGAACCTGTGTGTGTCAAAGAGTAATTGGACCTTAACCAACCCAATTTCAGAGCATTTCTGCTCCTTCACTCTCCTATTACTCTGGAGAGCCGGGAGGGGCGAGGGGTGGGCATGCCCCTTCTCCAACTTTTATTGCTGAACACTTGAGTGGAGGTGGTAATTGGAGCAGGTGACATATCTAAGGGGCAGGACAGAGTGCTCCACAAAGCCATCTCTGCAGCTGTCACCTAATTGCCTGAATAACTGGACGATTAATCGACTAATTGGAAGCAGGGCATCGTCTGCATAACAATAAGAAGCCCTTTTGTCAAGCAGATGAAGGCTGGAGAGAGGGGGAGAGCTGGTCGGTGTGGTGGCTCTCGAGAGATAGAGAGCAGCTTTAATAGACCTCGAAGCTCCTTTCCCCTTTTGGGACTCCTGCCAAAATACACGAAACCTCCCCAAAGGAGAGTGGGGAGGGAAAGCCTGGCCCAGAGCATGTCGAGCATCACCTCTGTGCTGGTGCTTTTTAAAGGCATTAAATTAACACACTGAAGCCAGAAACATCCCAAATCGACACCTGCTTTGGCAAACCTTGATGCTGAACCACTTCCCTCTTTCCTACATACTTTCTATTGCAGGCTTCATTTCACCACATCAAAAATGGGGTGGGGGTAATCAGCTTTAATTGATACAGGAAAACTTATAAAAGCCTGTAACATCTTCGTCAGGGCTGCTCTTGTTTCCCACTGAATAAGGCCTTTTTCAGGCAAGTCCCTGGTGACATAAACACTGTTCTATCTCTAGGTGTGCAGTCATTGAAAGTGTGTCTGGGGCTGCTCAGGGCAGAGCAGCCTCAATCAGGACTGAGGGCAATTAAAATTAAATAGACTTTTAGATCATAAGCAGTGAACAAGGTAGCTTCCCTTTCCAAGTGCACATGTTAGTGAGATGAGATCTTTTTCTATACGATGTCAAGTGTTCTGCTGGAGAAAGGGACACCTCACTGCCAGCCCAAACCCCAGGTGTGGCATGGCTTGGGCTCTCTGTGGATGCCAAAAAAATGATGGCACTGAAGGATGCTCAGCATTAGGGGTTCAAACCAGGCCACAAGCAAAGGGGACAGAAGGAAGCGGGGGACTTGTCTTGGAGGAACCAGGAGGTGCAGCTTCCACCCACCCAGAAAGCTGTGTCCCCTTAGTGGATGTGCTGCCACCATTTGCCTTCTCAGCATTAGGTTTGCTAACCTAAAGCAAACAGGTCTCCCTGGAGGAAGGATTCCTACTTTCCTGACAGTTCAGCAGCCCTTTCCTGTCCTGGTTTTGGGTTGAATTATATTCTTTGAACACAGCAATCTGACTTGTATTCTGGGGAGCTGAACCATTAATAACCCGCCGGTGCCCTCCGAGCTGCTGCACCCATTAGTGCAGTCAGATCCTCTGTGTCCTCAGCTTTCTGCAAGGGCTGAGCGCTCTGCTGAGAGCAAAAATTCTGAGTCCCTAAAGCCTGACTTGGCACTTGGTACTATATAATGTTGTCCCCTGTCTTTTACTCCAAGAATAACAGGCTGGCCAGATCCCCTCCGGGCTGGCGATGCCTTCTCCCTTTGCACTGTCATCAAGAGATTTCATTAGTGCTTCCAGCTTCCCGGGTTGAGGGTGATACAGTGCTAAATGAGGTTATTAATCCTACACGACTCCAGAATTCCTCAGACATCAGGCAAGTCACTTGGGCATCCTATAATCAATGCCATAATCTGGTTTTGCCAGAAAATGTTTGCTTTAATGCTTCTTATCTGGAGCCCTTACAGCTCCTGAAGCTGGGACTAATTACCCCTGCAGGGGAGGCGCGTGGTCCCGTGCCCAGGGATGCTCAAGCAAAGGCAGCAGTGGCTGAGTGTGGCTCAGAGCTCCCTGTAAGTCTTTAACTCATCCTCTTCTGCAGAGCAGCAGGAAAAAAATGTAGGGATTTTGGAGATCTGGTCACCTAAATCCATCCCTCCAGAAGTGGGGCTCCAAGGTGCTTTTGAGGATTTTAGCTCTGGTGATCTTCACCCAAAGTGCTCTGGCTAAAACCTCCTCAATCCACTTCCAGTCTGCTCTTTCCAAAAAGCCACACGTTTCTCACTGTAAGGAACCACAGTTCCCAGATAAGCCACCAAATAAGGACAAAAACCCATGTTTTCCTCCTGAGAAAAAGAAAAGAGTGGCAGCAGGGAGGCAGAGCACAGTAGCTGTCTGCCTTTAAAAGCTTGCTCTTTAATTAAACATACTCATAAAACTATAGCAAACCGTTCATCTAATTAAATGGGGTGAGTAATTTTATTAATTTTTAGCAAATTGCAAGGCTGGTCTCCTGCCCTCCTCCCTTGGAATTCAAAGGGACAAGCTGAACCATTTGAGGGAAATTATCTTCCCATTTGTGGTTGGTTTTTTCCTTGGGAACAGGACCTGTTTAACTGACCGTAGTTTATACACTTCTAATTAAAAATGAATTCCCCAAGTCCTGTTGCTGTTCTTGATGTTTGCTTGTTTCCCTCTCAAGCTGTCCAACCCCAGGCTGTAACGGCTCAGGACACATCCGTGGGAAGTATGCGAGGCACAGAAGGTGAGGCTGGACTGGAGGTAGTGGAGTGGAAAAATGTGAGCAAGAAACCTAGACACAGAGGTTTTCACTGGAAAAAAATCTGATTTAGAGCAGCAACCCAACTTGTCTGACCCAAATCTGACTGTCAGAGAGCCTGTTTCTGTCTCTCCATCAGTCCCTAAGGGATTCTGGGGAGGTCTGTTTCTCCAGGCTGACAGCAGCCTTCCTACAGGCCCCAAACCATGGCAGAAGTACTTGACTCAGGTGTCTGGGGTTGGTGGGAGCTGTTGACAGGCAGAGATTTGGTCTGCTTAGTGCCTGTGTGGATGGGGAAGGGAAAAAAGAACACATTGCCTTGGAGGCCATGCCAACCCTAACTGATGGTCATCGTCATGCTGTAATGGTGAAACTGGAGCATTTGGTGGCGTGCCCCAGAGGCCAGTTCTTCATCCCCTGCTTGGTTTCATGGTGGTCCTGATGCCCATCACCAACAGTAGTGCTGGGAACTGCTGGCCCTGCTGTTCCCTGAACAACAACTGCAAGGATGTTGTATCCTACCAACTGTGCTCTCATTTCTGAGAAAAAGTTGATGTAGCTGCACAAAGTCAAGGTCTGAGAGCAGATCTGGCCATGAAGGGTTAAACTAGCTAAAAATCTCAGCTGCTGGATGGGTTTTTTTGGTAGTATTTGTGTATTTGTCCCACTGGCCTTTGCCTAACTGGTTGGGATGAGGTAGCCAGGCCTTTCTCACTTGGGAACGCCTTCCCTCTGCTCCTTGATCCCATCTGCAGTTTACAAAGCTGCCCTCTAGCAAAGAAGAGGAAACTTCAGGATGCGGAGGCCGAACATCTGGTGTCAAAGAGAAAATCCCATCCGCTCAAACTGGCCTTGGATGAAGGCTACAACGTCGACAGCGACGGCAGCGAGGAGGCCGAGGCGAAGGAGGAGTCCGGCTCTGATGAGTCGGAGGGGATGCTGGAGGAGGACGAGGCAGAGACGATGGAGCAGGAGGAGACCCACAGCCCCGAGCCGGCAGAAGGTGCTTTGTCATTATTGATTGCAGAGCTGTGTTCTGCAGATGAAGAAAGGGCAGGGAGTGTTAACAACCAGGAGTTATAGCTCCTCTGAATTATGTACAGGATGGGTCCTTCAATTATTACTTTGGGTGGAAGCACAACAGCAAAGCTCTGCTTAAGCTGAGAGGGGACATGCGCTGATTGACTCCAGTGTCTTAAAAATGAATGCTTTTCCATCAGGGACGCTCCCTGGGGAAAGACTCATGGAAAGCACAGAGGAACTTGCTGTGTGGGAACAGGGGGGTCAGAGGGCTGCTGACAGGGGTGGGAGTGGGGAAAGGTAAGGTGGGCTGGGAAGATGGAGCATCTGAACCCCATGAAAGCTTCCATGTGGAAATCCCCTTTCTACCTGCCATCCCCAAATGCAATAAATTAGGCCACTCAAGGGGTAGAACAGCCAGGCTCTGTTTCAAGTAAGTTAAAATACAAAAAAGAAATGTTTATGAGCTTATGTAATTACTTTCTTTTCTTCCTTTTTTCTTTTCCCCCTTTCCTTCCCCCCTTCTTCCCCACTTTCTTTACGCCTTTTCCCCCCTCCCTTTCTTTTGCCCCCTTTCTTTTTTCCCCCATTTCCCGTTTCCCCTTTCCTCTTTTCTTCTCTTCCTTCTTTCTTCCCTTTCTTCTTTTCCTCCTTTTTTCTTTTGTTCTTTTTTGTCTTTTCTTTCTTTTCCCCTTTTTCTTTCTATTCCTTCTTCCCGCCCCTCAGACAGAAGCCCAGCAAAATCAACCCATTATGGACAAAACACAGCAACAAGTACATCAGGGTCCAGCAAGGCCAACTACAGCAGCTACCAAGAAATAATTGCCAACTCTCTCCTAAACCTGGGCCAAATAGCGGAGGAAACCCTTGCCATCGAAGGGCAGCTGCCCGAAGCAGAGCTGCAGGTCTCCAAGCCACCATCCAACGTTGTGCATTTGGTCCATGAGGATGCGGGAGAGGAGTTGGTGGAAGAGGAGTGCGACAAGGAGATCATCATCCAGACAGAGGATGCGGAGGAGGTCATCGAGGTCACCAGTGAGCGCAGCAGCGAGTTGTGTCCAGAGCACCGGGATGATCCCAACTGCGAGGAGTCCTGTAAACTAGAAAAGGCTGAAGCAGAGGAGGAGGATGATGATGAGGAGGAGGATGATGAGGAGGAGGAGGAAGAGGAGGAGGAGGATGATGAGGAAGAGGAAGAAGAGGAAGAAGAGGAGGATGAAGAGGAAGAGGAGATGGCTCCTGAAGTGATCTGCGAAGAAGCTCCTCACACTTCTCAGGACACCCAGAAAAGCCACTGTGAAGGGCAGTTCAGCCCGAAGCCCGAGTACTCGGTCATCGTGGAGGTTCGCTCGGATGATGACAAGGACGACGATGCCCGCTCCCAGAAATCAGCTGTGACCGATGAGTCAGAGATGTACGACATGATGACGAGGGGGAACCTGGGCCTGCTGGAACAAGCCATCGCACTGAAAGCCGAGCAGGTGAAGATTGTGCGGGAGCCCAGCCGGCTGCCAGGAGAACATGTAAAGCACTTCCAGGTTGATGACAAACAGAGCAAACCGCTGGACAGCATCCGAAAGAGCTACTATGGCAAAGGTACAGGGACAAGCCTGTCCCTCCTTCCCATCCCCAATAAAAGAAATTAATTTGTCTGCTCAACAACCTATGATGCTTAAGCTGATGGGAGGGAGCTCACAGCCCACAGAGGGAATTTAGCCACAAATCCTCAATGCCCAGAGGGATGGGGACATCCTGGAGGTCAACAGTGAACGGTGCTCTACACCATCATGAGGGTTCCTCACTCTCAGCAAAGGAATGGCTTGGCTAAATTGTCCACTGGCCTTGGAAATCTGAGCCTGAGCAGTAGGGCTGGTTTAAAATCCAAGTGGGTTTTGAAGTAGTGTTAGGAGTCTGCCCACAGCAACATAAGCAACTTGGCAGGGGCTCTGGCGTCCTCCAGCACTGACCCAGCTGCCTGCTCAGTCGCTGTGAGCTGCTCCACGCCTCGAACTGGGTTAGTTCTTCAAATTACTTTGCCAATTTCAATTGTTGAAACTCTCTGAGTTACAATTCCACCCTCAGGGAAAAAACCTTCAAAACCAAAGGTTTCTCCCTGTTTGACTGCAAAAGTGATCCTCAGCAATTTTTTGTCTTCATTTTACCTCTTCTCCTTCCAATCCACTAACCTGCTCCCTGCTGCCCTTTTCCCACAATCCTTAGATCCTTCAAGACCTGAGAAGCGAGAAATCAAATGTCCAACTCCTGGTTGTGACGGGACTGGCCACGTCACAGGACTTTACCCTCACCATCGCAGCCTCTCCGGTTGTCCGCACAAAGACAGGATCCCCCCCGAGAGTGAGTACATGGAGGGATAACATGGGCTGCTTAAATTAGTCTGATGCCTTATTTCCTAGGGGGAATTTCACACCTGATGGGTAGAGCTGTCTCAAGGCTGATGGACTCTCCAAATAGTCCCAAATGATATGAATTTCATGACTGAGTCTCTAGCACAAGCCTGATGTTATTCCTTGGAGTATAACAGGGTTTTGGGCATGGGATGGTGCTTTTCCAAGTTGATCGTGGGTGCTGCTATCCACCAAAGTGTTACTGCTACTCACAGGAAACACAATGGAGATTTACTCAGAAGTCCTGCTCTTCTTAAAGATTTTTAGCACCATCCTGTGGAGAACAAGGTCCCTTCTCCAAAAATCAAAGAGGGGCTTCAAAAACGCTTGCCCACCTCCAGAGGTGTCTTAAGCAGTGCCCATCTTTACACTGAAAGTCACATGTTTTTCCCTATATGGGATACCAGGTTGCGAAGAAGGGGATGTTGTTCTTCTTTGCTGTCCAAATATGTTGACATGCAGGAAAGGAGAGGAGTCATTCAGGATGTGCAGGTTAGCTGAGTCTCCTTCTGTGCCCTCATCACTGTAAAATTCACAAGGCACTATATCAAGATTCACCTATTCTACAGAAAATATTTATCATCATCATAACAGATTTTTGTACATGCATAGAGAGATATTTTATTTCTACCTCTCTACCAGCATCCTAAATAGCTTTCCCTGTACAGATACATAAAAATCAATGTTGTATGTTTATGATAATGGCATAATAGACAAAAAAAAAAAAAAAGAGCCCTTCCTTATCAGTAATTTCAAAGGTTGCAGACCTGCCATAAACACAGAACTGCATGAAACAAGGAGAAAGTACAGCTATCTTCACAGGATGGAATGCAAGAAAAAATATTAATAAATAACTAACACAAGCTGTGTGCTTTACAAAAGCTTGCAGATCAAATTATTTTCTTTACTTTTAAGGTCAGCACTGCAGGAAGCAATAATCCTGAAGATTAAAATTAAAATAAAAAAATCGAACAAAGACTAGTCCTAAGGATAAAAGCAGAGATACAACTTCAATCACTTAAAACTACCTGAAACTGGGAGACCTGGTTCCAAAACATGGGTGGGCAGGAGGGGCTGGATGGGGGGAACTGGATTGCAATCAGCACGTGAGGAGAAAGCCCAGGCTGTGTGCAAAGTTGATAATCTAGTGCTGACCTGAGCACTGCTGCCTTTTAATTTTTTTTTTTTCCTCTGCAAATTCTAATTAAAGCATTTCACGTTCCCTGATTTCTAGGAAACCAGCGTACAAGACTTGATGATTTTGTCTTTTTTTTTTCTCTCTGATTTTTATTAAGTTGTTTTTGTTTCCCTTCCCCTCTCCCCTTCCCCTTCTTGCTCTGAAGTCTTGGCAATGCATGAGAACGTGTTGAAATGCCCCACCCCAGGCTGCACAGGACAGGGTCATGTCAACAGCAACCGCAACACGCACAGGAGGTACTGGCTTCGGCTTCTTCTTACAAGGGCACGGAGTGACAGGACAAAGGGGAGTGGTTTCCCCCTGACAGAGGGCAGGGTTAGGTTGGATATTAGGAATAAATTCTTCCCTGTGAGGGTGGGGAGGCTCTGGCAGACGTTACCCGGTGAAGCTGTGGCTGCCCCATCCCTGGAAGTGTTCAAGGCTAGGTTGGACGGGGCTTGGAGCAACCTGGTCTAGTGGGAGGTGTCCCTGCCCATGGCACGGGGTTGGAATGAAACGAGCTTTAAGGTCCTTTCCAACCCAAACCAGTCTGTAATTCATGATTCTATGAGTCTACATTGATGTGATTGCAGGTGCAAGGTGAGTTTATCTCATTACTCGTTCAGTGTAGAAGAAGCAAATATTTTTCTCATGGGCTCAGTGCAGTTCTGGGTCCCTGAAATAAAGCTTTTCTTGCGCATTCCTTGTGCTTAGTTTCCCTCTCTCTTTTTTTCTCCCTCTTTCAAACCCCCCACCCCCCACCTCCCACAGTTTATCTGGGTGCCCCATTGCTGCTGCTGAAAAATTAGCCAAATCACATGAAAAGCAACAAACCCAGTCTGGTGATCCTTCAAAGACCAGCTCCAATTCTGACCGCATACTCAGGTAAGAGGGTCAGCAAAGCCCAGCAACCCATCCCTGCACTGCCCCAGCCCTCCCTGCCAGGCCACGCTCCTGGGAGCAGCCGTCAAGGCTCCCTCCAGCTGTATCTTGATACTGCTGAGTCCTGTTATTATGATCATAGGTCTCGCCAAGGTGGGGAGATATTTAATTGATGGTCCCAGGGAGAGCATTGAGGACAATGAATTGCTTCTGTAGCATCAATTAATGCTGAGGCTACAGGCCAAAGGGTTTTACCAGTGCAGCAGAAGGCACTTGTGCCGATTGCTCTGCAGCACAAACTGCCAGCGAGTGATGGCTATTATATTAGCATTATAAGTAGGGTGGGCTCAGGGAGGGGGAGGAGGAGATTTAGGCTACATACAAATCACTCCATGGCAGTTGTGTGTAAGTCCACCTGCTTTTCTTCCTTAGCCCGCACAGTTCAGAGGAGAAGAACCTGCCACTCATTTCCAAACCAGCCACATTTATTTTGATATTTTGCCCATCTCTATCTTCCCGGGAGAAAGGGCTGTCTCACATTAAGGATGTCCCTGACAGATACTGGCTTCCGTAGCTGATGTGATTCATGAGGCTACAGATGGATTGTAATATGGTTGGTTATTTTGCAACGAGAGCAGGATAAAAACCGCAGTGCGAGCCCTGAGCAGCACTCCCACAAAGGCATCGAGCTCTGATTAATTTATTTATTTGCTCCCCAGGACTGCTGAGCACCCTGGTACACCAGCACTCGGTGCTTTGGAAAGGCCATTTAGGGCGATTACTTATTTATTTGCAGTGCAGCCTGCACCGGGCGCAGAGCGCTCTGAGCGCATCACGAGGATGGTCCATGCTTCAAGGAGCTCCCACTCCGAGGACTCACTGGTGGAAAGAGGTCACGGGAAGGAGAATAACAATAGGCCATTTATACACAATTTATATGCAAGACAAATTGATTCATGATAGGCAGCCCCGCAGAAGCGGGTCTCTAGGAGGGACTGCAGGCAAGGGAGAGGCCCTGGTGCCTCTGCAATGAGCCTGCAGTGGGGAGTGGAGCTGAACTGGGGTCCTCATGCCTTTGTGTGCCACCCTGGGCCGTGGGTCCCATAATTGACTGGTGCCCAAGGTTTTATTGTGTTGGAAAATGCTGCCTCACCATTTCAGCCAGCAAGAACGTTGTTTTTGGATGAGCTTGACACGTCGTTTTGCTTAAAAAAAGATGCTGGAAAAAGTAAAAAAAAAAGGATGAAGAAATAAAAATGGAATCTAAGAGAACCAAACTAGATGCAGACTTGCTGAGGGAGAGCAAAAGGGCTGTTGCTGCCTTCTTGTCCCCAGTAAGCCCTCAGAATCAAGGTGCAGCTACACATCCCCACCACGTCTGGTCCCCTCCCAACAGTCATCTTGTCAAGGAAATGAGAAATCATTGCTGTTCATTGTTTCATCCTCAGGCCTATGTGCTTCGTGAAGCAACTGGAGATCCCTCAGTATGGAAGTTACCGGCCCAACATGGTCCCAGCAACCCCACGGGCCAACCTGGCCAAGGAGCTGGAGAAGTACTCCAAGGTCACCTTCGATTATGCAAGTTTTGATGCTCAGGTTTTTGGCAAACGCATGCTTGCCCCAAAGATTCAGACTAGCGAAACCTCACCTAAAGCCTTTAAATGTAAGTTGGGAGCAGGGATGGGCTGGGTTTTTGTGTTTTCCTCCTTTCTCAGCACGTTGTGAGGCTCTTGGGATCGTGGCTTTGGGGTGATGGGACAGGCTTGGGGCTGAGCTGCTGGGATAGGGAGTCTGAGATGGGTCCCAAGGTGGGCACCTTTGATGGTGAGAAAAGCCCATGGCCCCTGGTAAAGCTTTGCTTGGAGGAGAGTTGCTTCAGCTTTTGCTTTGGTGTGAACATTAATCTGCGTGATGTCTCGAGGTGGGAGAAGTTACACAGTTGTCCTCAGTCAGTCCCCATTGCTTTGCAGCTCATATCTATTGATCTGTCTTTCCTCATCTAGCTAAATGGATTACAGTATTCTTCTCTTCCATCTTATATATGACCCATTCCACCCATTTGTCTTTCCTGCCACGCTCTGCTCTCCAGCTCTGCTACCTATCGATCACCCACCTCTCTCTTCCAGCTCTTTCCTGTCATAGCCACCCACCTCTGCTCTGCTCTGAGGACCATGCCCTGGTTATAACACTGTGGGTGAAAATAAAGTGGCTAAATAAACCCTGCTGGGGGAAGGAGGGATGCTGCATGGGGAGACAGCCTGTGCGTACGGGTTAAAGCTCCCCCTTCCCTTTGACACTAATCGTGCACCTGAAGACATCTTTTTGAGGGAAAGAAAAAAATTATTTAGGAGCCCAGTTTGCAGAAGTCAGCAGCCTCAAGAGGGCTTTCTGTCTGGCTAATCCCACTTCCACAATCCTGTTTAATCCTGATGCAGCTGCTCTCTAAAAAAGTGCTCGTACTTGAAAGCATGCCGGTTGTTGTGCTACAATGGGAGCGCCCTTTATTACAGTACTAAATCTGTACAGGATCAGACAATGAAATTGGGTGGAGGCCAGAGAGCACAACTGCCACTGTCATCCTGGGTTAGGGCTGATGGAAAAGTAATTTGTTTCCCAGCACAAGTGATTCTCTCGTTGAATAGATTGTGTTATTTGCAATATTAGCAAAGAATTTTCAGGGTAATTGTACTGACAAAAATAATTCCAGCAGACCCACTAGGATAATCCTTTCTATTTTTTCTCATCACTTATTTCACTAATTTGCTGATTGCGAGTCTATTAGTGGTAGAAATACTTATGAAATGGAAATGCATCGCTGAGCTTACGGTGTGAAATTGAAATTGGCATCTCCCGATCCTGGATATTGTCAGGTTGGGCTGGCAGATACCCACACCCCACTGCAAAGACATGGATTAAACCGGACGGGAAAACAAGCAGCCAGACACAAGAATAACCATTTGGGCAAACCTCCAATGAGTTAATCAAAGCGACAAGATGAATATGATTGCCAATCATAGCAGGGAAATCTGCTCCTCTCACTGAGAACTTATTTTAAAGAGATCTTCATCCAGAGGGATTTATATTCCCCTGCATGTGTGTGCATAACTCCCATTAATGTCAATATGCATTATATACGCACGCAACGAGGAAGAAAGCAGTGCTGGGGAAGATTAGTATTTTATAGTGTCTTATATTACAAGTTCATAATGGGAATAATGAAATCACTTTGCTCCATAGCTGTATCATCAGAGGTTGTCTTTGCTTTGCCATCATCAGGCCAAAGCTTATGAGTCTTCCCTGGGTGACACTCCCACTAAAGAGGGGATAGTTTCCCCCAGAAAGAGCATAGTAGAATGAATTCAGAATTTGAAGATTTTGATAATTGATTCAGAATGTAATCCTGTGACTGTTCTAAATCAGATGATCCCCTGTTAGCACCCACTGAAACTACTGACTTAGGGGGACCCTATGTGGGTCAGGGCTGCCCTAAATGGGACCAGATTCAAGTTTTATTAATAGGGAATAATTATTTTTTATTATTAGGAGAAGTTTTATTCTGCATTGAACCTGAGAAATGCTTTCATTTCATAGGGTGTGAAGAGAAATTGCATTTCCAGGCTGGCACTGCTGCTGCTGTGACATACAGTAACTGTGGTGGCGTGGCCATGTGCGGCTCTACAATAAATCCTGTTATTCAGGCATATTTAAATGATATGTCAGCTGTCAGAAAATCCATATTTCACCAATGTCATCCTTGGAAGCTCATATTTTATGACCATGGTTTTTCTAATAATGTAATTTTTTGAAATTTTAAGTTTTCAAATGTGCTATTAGAAATCTCCCCGTAAGGCAGCTCTGCAGATACGTAATGGACATACAGAAGACAATAAAAAAAGAGCCAGGAAGCTTCTCTAGGCTTTCTGCTTTAACTGTTTCCACCGAGGAGTAGCTGTAATGAAGAAAAGCACTTGTGTTTTGGGTATTGATGGCAGAGTCAGTTAATGAATTAGCCTTTCACACCAAGAGACCATTGAGCAAGCTGCAACCAGCATAGCTCCTGTTGCACATCCCAGGCAACAAACCAGCGCTTGAATTGGGAATAACCCCAGGAAATGTGAATATATTAACCGTGTCAGACTGACTTAACCTCTCGCTGCTGCTCATACTGGTTATACATTAGCCTTGTGTTGTTCCTTCTCTTTTTATTCCAGCCAAACCTTTTCCAAAGGCCTCTTCCCCCAGCCACAGCCCCTCCAGCAGTTACGTGAAGAGCACTTCATCTTCCTCCACAGGCTTCGACTACTCCCACGATGCTGAGGCTGCACACATGGCTGCCACTGCCATCCTCAACCTCTCCACCCGCTGCTGGGAAATGCCCGAGAATCTCAGCACCAAGCAGCAAGAGGCCCCCAGCAAGGTGGGTGCAAGTGCCTGGGGACCACTGCTCAGGGGGCAAACTTGATGTTTGGGATGGCAGAAACACCTTGGTTTACCTTTCCCTTCATTTTAATTTTTAAATATAGAGGGAATGCAGTCACTCACCACAAATTGCCCTTTTGCTCCCTGCTTTGGGTGGTGCAGTTTAGAGGAGGTAATCTTGGCTCTTAGGGTGCTATGGAGATGTGTCATGGTTCAAATTACCCATGGAGATGAGCATCATTGTCAAGTCAAGGCTCAGGTTTAGGCTGGATTTTATGAAAAATTTATTCACTGAAAGGGTAGTCAAGCCCTGGAGCAGGTTGCCCAGGGCAGTGGTGGAGTCACCATCTCCAGAGGGATTTAAAAGACGTGTGGATGTGGCACGTGGGGACATGGTTCAGTGGTGGCCTTGGCCATGCTGGATGAATATTTGCACTTGATGATCTTAGAGTACTTTTCCAACACAAATGATTCTGTGATTCTCAGAACTGGTTTTACTTGCTCAGTGATCTATATCTGATGCCACTTGAGATTCCCCATTTGCACCCAGACTGACTTCCAGCTAATTTTTGGGGGAACACAGATTTTCCAGAAGTCCCATGGAGCACCCTGAGCCTCGGGCAGATGTTTTGGATGCCACGGGGCATCTTGTGTGGCACTATATGCCTGTGTTAATCAACTGAGTCAAAATGCCACATTGGTGGTAGGACTGAGGTGCGTATGCATGATGTCTTCCTGAAATATTTAGGAAAGAACATGCATTTTCACTCAGTTCCTCATAACTGCCTGTGGAAAGGATGGGGCATGAAAAGCTGCCCACTGCACTGCAAAAGACAAATGGGGGCAAGATCTCCACAGGGAATTGCTGGCAGCTGCTAACGTTGGGCATGTTTCCAATCTTTCAGTCCATGGACATTGAGGTGGATGAAAATGGGACTCTGGACTTGAGTATGAACAAACACCGCAAACGGGAAAGCACCTTTCCCAGCAGCAGCAGCTGCAGCAGTAGTCCCAGCATGAAGTCCCCAGATGTGTCCCAGCGCCAAAACAGCACCAGTGCCACGAGCAGCACCATGACCTCCCCCCAGTCCAGCCAGACCTCCCGCCAGGATGAGTGGGATGGCCCCATTGACTACACTAAACCAAACCGTCAGCGGGAAGAGGAGCCAGAAGAGGTGAGATGTGACTCTTCTTGCTTGAATAACATCTCATGGGAGATTGAATGCCATGTTTGCTTGCACAGTTGTCCTATTTTCCCCCAGAATGCCTAGTTTGTCCTTCTAGCCTAAGAGAGAAATATTTCTGGCTTTGTCAGTGCTACCAGGTATCAGCCAGGGACAACCAGGAAGGAAGACGATGGTCTTGGGTTTGTTGGGGTGTCCTTGCAAAAGAAGAACCCACCACTTTCCTTGCCCTGGGTCTGCAGGGCTTTCTTTATTGTAAATCCTTTCAGCTCATTTGCACCAGTGGTGCTCCTGGTGATGTTTCCCGGGATAATTTATATCTGCCATTAGCAGAGATGGCCCTGTATGTCACTGACATTAATCCTGCAGGTAGAGAACTCAGCCAGGGAGGGGAAAGCCACGTGCAAAAAACCCCATGCAGATGTGTTTTAGGCATGTCTTCTACAAAACCAGGAAATTACAGACTATTGGATCTCTGGTTTGGGTACTGTGAGGTGCTTGCAGAGGGCTCAGGAGTGTTGGCAATGCTCCATTAACTCTTAGCTGGGATGAAGCTGGGATCCTTTCCCACCACAGCTCAGCAGCAATGACCCCCTCTACAACCACTGTTCCGGGATTTTTCTTGCAGTCAGAGCCTGCTGCTCACTCTTTTGCCTCCTCGGAAGCTGATGAGCAAGAAGTGTCAGAGGAAAACTTTGAAGAGCGAAAATACCCAGGGGAAGTTACTTTAACCAACTTCAAGCTGAAATTCCTCTCCAAGGACATCAAGAAAGAGCTGCTCACGTAAGTCTTCCTTTTTGTCTCTTCCTCCAAAACCTATTAAATATATACCTGGGACAGCCAGATTGGTAGGGGATAAAATTTGTTAGTATAGTAAATACATTTTAAAAGTTAGAATTATAGTTCCCTTTCTTACTGTGGTTGGTCTTATCTAAGCAGTTCAAATGAAAGCTCAGGAGAACCCCCCACCCTCATACAACAGCTGATCAATGAGGCAAAATACCCTCCTATATGGCCTTACTCTGCAGTGATTAAAAGAACCTTTTAGGGAGCTTGGTGCTCTCAGGATTCATGGACAGGGTTGTGGAAAACCCCTTTAAGGGCCCATTTTCCGTGGTATTTTCCTGTACGAGTGTTTGTTCCTGGCACATTGAAGGAGCTTGCCCAATCTGCTGATCCCTTGTTTTGGGTCACTGGGTGATGCTGTGGAGCCAAGAGCACCCAAGGGATGTCAGCACCTTCTTGGTGGGGCTGTTGAACCACAAGATGTCTAATTGAGAAGACAGGACTTGTTGGCTTAGGGCAATGGGTCCCAGCATCATGATCCTCCAAGGTCACAAAATGTGACCTGGGGCTGCAGCAGAGTTGCTGTCATGCTGCATTTTGCATTGGAGAGAGACCCTGACCCAGCTATTCATCAGGTGGCTGGAAGTCACAGACCCAGATCTGTGCTATTAGGTCCAGTGTTGTTCTGCATCCACTGTGATTCCCACAGCAATGGTTCATGCTTAAGAGTCCGAGCCAAAAGTGGCAGCTTGGACCTGGCTCTGATCTAACAGCACATTGGGATCAGACTGGAGGTTGTGATGAGGAGGCCTCCCCTTCAGACATCCCAGCTGCTGGTTGTTGGCCCCTCTCCTGTGCATCTGACCCCTCTATATGTTAAACAGGGCACCATTGGTGAGCACCATTTTGCTGACCTTATACAATCCACTCATTATTTGGCTCTGCAGGCAGGAAGCTGAGGGAGCAGACAGGCAGGGATGAGACCTGTGGAGGCAGAGCAGCGGCAGCATCTTCCCTAAATGAGCAAAGCACAGACCAGCTGCCCTTATCCAAAGCTCTAAAGGCTTTTTTAAAACCCAGCAGCACTGCGAGTAGCAATTTCTGAGGCAGAGCCCTGAGGTTCTCCTGGGCTTTAATTTTATTGTGATGGTAGAAAAATTTCCTGAATGAAAACAGCCCTGAAATAAATAGATGCTGTCGTGGGCAGCCTTGAGCCTTCCCTCCCCATTTAGCATCCTTGTTCCTTTCTGGCCCAAAGGCTATAATGAATTAGCTGTAGTTAACTCAGGAGCAGACTCTCCTGCTGTGTCTGATGCTCTGTGTCTGGCTGTAGTTCTTGTGCAGGCAGCGAGGGCAGGGAATGTGCTCCTCGCCTGTACCTTCCCATCGCCCTCCTGTTGGCACACGAGTGGGAACCACACAGACAGACATCACTGCTGCTTGAACATCATGAAATCAGTGCTGGTTTTAGGGCTCACTGTGTGGGTGTTTGTGTGGGTGTTGTGGTTGGGAAAAGGACTTGAGGGTGAGCAGGGAATAGGTGTCTCCAAGCCTCAATCTGCTGGGCTAGACTGTCCAGGCGTATCCCTGCAGTGTTCTGGGACATCCCTGCTTTCTTGCATACCCCTGACCTGGGGCAGGAGAGCACGACTGTGCCAGAGCCTTGCTGCTCCTGCACAAACTGGATTTTATTCCCTGAACACAAATAGAGGAGCCCCTTCTTCCATCACCCGTGCAAGTACAATTCACAGAGGAGGCAGGAAAGAGGGATGGATGGGAGGTACAGCCAGTGAAGGCAGTGGGTGGGATGCAGCAGCCCCGTCCTGTCCTCTGTTTAGGAACCCCCAGGCACACAGTCAGAGGTTACTTTCATTCCCTCTCTGTAGTGAAAAGTGTTTTCAAGCTTTTCTTCACAGCTAAGGGCTGGGAGAAAAAGACAAGTCATTCCAGAAAGCTGAAATCTGAAGCATCTTACTCAGATCTGAAATCTGAACAAGATGATTCCCACAGCCAGAGCTTCAGTATTGCAGGAGTCATCCAACCTCGCAGCACCAGCCAGGTTGTTCATGCCTGTCAGGTCATGCCACCCAGCAGGCTGCTGTCAGTCCCCCACTGCCACCAAGCACTCCAGGCAACTAAAGATTTGAAAGACTTTCTCTGCATTTGCCAAAAACTTTTACAATTTAAAAAAATATTTTTTCCGGGATCCTTGGGATTTTTGGGGACAAAAAAGGGACGAAAGGCAGCTGAAAGGGAAATGTCTGGTGTATATCCATGCAAACATACAAACACACACTGAGATCTGATGAGACAGAACTGGTGTAAGGGGGCTGGCAGTGGGGCTGGGCTGACCTCAAAGCGGGTTGGCTGGCTTTGCCCATCCATGGCTTTGGGGAATCCATTCCTTTCCTGCACTTATGTTCACTGTTGTTGTTGTTGTTGCCCAGTTGCCCAACCCCAGGCTGTGATGGCAGTGGACACATAACAGGAAACTATGCCTCTCACCGCAGGTGGGTTCACATTTCTTTCATGATTTGAACTCTAAAGACAATCCTTTTTTTTCTTTTAGTATATTTTTTGACCATGTAGATAGTTTGGTTCTGTTTCCTCCCTGCCTTCTGTTGCCCCTCTCCCTCCCCACACCCCAGCCCTTTTCCTTTTTCCTTTTTTTTTTTTTTTTTTTTTTTTTTTTTTCTTTATTTTTTTTTTTTTTTGCTTATCCAGATATTCCATCTCTTCTCTTTCAGCCTTTCTGGTTGTCCTCTTGCTGACAAGAGCCTCAGAAACCTCATGGCTGCCCACTCTGCTGACCTCAAGTATGTTTGCGCTCAACTTGGAACTCCTTTTTTTTCTTTATTTCCACCTTTTTCTCTCTTCTCCCTTCCTGCCCCCACTTCTCTTGCTCTGCTTTTGCTTTTCCATCCCCTCCCTTCTCCTTTCAAAGAGCCGATCAAAACTCACCTGTGAGGAGCGCTGGTGGAGTCTGGCTTCCAGCTGCCACATTGAAGAGGCAATGGCATGGAGGAAGGGTTCTTCTGGGGAGAGGGGCTCATGGCACTGATCAGAAATAACCTGAACACCTGGCAGGTTTCCTCTGGGCACTGCAGACGTGCTATTTTCTTTTCTCAAGCTCTCGTTCCCTAGTTTGGGTCATAACCATTTTCATTTAACATTTTTGTACCTCTGAAATAATCCAAAGCCTTGATAAAACCACATGCTTTATTTTTGGGTAGAGACACAGCAGAAAACACACCGCCAGGACTTGGCAAAGCCAACTCTTTTGAATAACCTGAGTCGGTATTTTTATGCTAAATTTTAGTGGCTGTTTGGGATGCAGTGAGAGAGGTTCCTATTCATTTCCATGATTTGTGAGGGAATGAAAGGGAGTGTGCAAATGCTTGGTGAGGCTGGACCCTGAGCCAGTGGCAAAGGGCTCACAGGCATCTGAATTTCCCTTTTTCCATTACTGCTCCTGAAGAGAGGAACATGGTTTTGACATTTTCATTCAATTATCTTCCTCTGAATCTTATTTTCACCTTTGCTGTGTCTTCCCCAAACTCCTCATTTTCAGCAGGAGCTTACTCTTCACAGGAGGGTTTCCCAAATGTTCTCTTAGGTTGCCTTCCCTAAGGAAAGGTGAAATTGTATTTAAAATAGATGAAGACACTGGGGGACCCAAAGCCTCCTCCACCCAACTCCCTCTCTGGGAGAAAACTCGTTGAGAATTTTTTTCAACATTTTTTCCATGGATCCAGCCTACCTTTGGAGACTGAGTCTCCTCTGAGCTCTCTGCTTTGCTGAATCCAGTTTCTTGGATCATTTAGACTCTGAGATATTCGTAACTATAACTGAAGAGAATAAACTGAGAATAAAACCTCATAGAGAGCTTCACATTGCACAGACTCATCATGAAAAAAACCAAATGCACCGTGTCCCAAGTGCGGTTAAGGATTTTTGAGCCATAGGTGAGTCATTGGGAGCCCCTTTGGTCACAAAGATGATTGAAAAAGCTCAGAATCCCTCTGTGGTGGCCTGGAGGGCAGCGTGGCTCTGGGACTGCTCTCTGCCCCACCACCAGTGTGGGTGCTGATACCAGGAAAAGCGTTTGTTAATCGCCTGCTCCTTATCCCAGAGGTGGAAAAAGTGGCAGGATTAGTTGATATTA
This sequence comes from Sclerurus mexicanus, assembly GCA_013396755.1. NCBI lineage: Eukaryota > Metazoa > Chordata > Aves > Passeriformes > Furnariidae > Sclerurus > Sclerurus mexicanus. The sequence goes on along the minus strand of VWZF01002613.1, from coordinate 503,092 downwards.
ATAGAATATGCGTGAGTAGTGCTAAGTACCCTTAATCATGCATTATAGACTATGTACGTTTTGAAAGAACCGCTTAACAGAGCCTTGCTGAACTGGTGTTTCTTCAACAGCCTTAAAGAATAGCCAAGTCTTCAGACAATTAGTGTTAAAGATATTAAAAGCTCTCAGGAGCAGTGCCTATTTTCAGTAAGGACTAGACAAGAAGCAAAGGGGGTTGTACCTGAGACCAAGCACTGCACCCAGCCTGGCTGTGCAGCACCCCCTGCTCCCTTCAGGCATCCAATGTCAGTGTTTTTTATCAAAATACTGTATAAAACAGGAGAGTTCTGGACAAAAAAAATCCAACTTGCTAATATTTTTTCTCAAATACTCTTTTTTTTTTTTCCTATGCCCTGATGAGGATGGGAGCAGAGGAGGGAGGAAGAGAAGAGGATTTGGAGATATTACAGATTGCACAGTCATAGCTTTTCACAACTCTAGATAAGACCATGTCAGTGTTTCTATTATAAATTCTATTTCAGAGGTTAATATCCCTGATATAAAAAAAATAGCTCCAGGCTGGAACATGCAATAAAAGGTCTCTGTTGGCATGATTTGTCTCCAGATAATTAAAAATAAAAATCAAATTACTTCTCTCCCCTCTTTAAAAGTCCTGAAAGGCAGAAAGAGTTTGGTGTTAGTGTTTTCATAATTTCCTCCCACCCTGAAGCTGGAACAACAAAGAAATAGTTTTGCTTTCTACTTTAACAGTGCATAGCAGGGAAATGTCACAGTCGTCTCCCAAACCTGTAATTTCTAAATGAGTTGAAGCATTTGCACCCTTGTAGAGGTTCTGCTGGATGTGTCCCTGCTCTTACTGCACTGGATATATGTGCATTTATGTTTTCCTGGGTCTGAGCAGGCTGAGCCTTGGTCCTGACTTAGTCTCCTGGACACCCTTCTGAAACCAGCATGTGTCCCTGCGCTCCTAACCCGAGGTGAGGTGCCAACAGAGACTATTCCATGACCTGCAAATGCCACACTCTCCCTTAAAGCTGATGCAAAGAGGACAATTTGATATTTTCTGATTAAAAAAATAGGACTTTTTGAAAGGTGGTTTTCCAGGCATCTCCCACCTATGGGCAACCCCTAGAAAAGCATATTGCCTTTCCCAAGGGCACTTACCTCAGGGGCTGCCTGTACACCACCACATTGCCCATCATTTCACTGGCATGTCCTGGAGACACATCAGTCCCTGCTCTGCTGCAGGTACCTGCCAGTGGTCCAAACCAGGCGCTGGTGGCTCTAAAAATAGGGATCGAGAAAGGTGGGACACAGCAAAACCCTTCCCCGAGGAGGATGGGCACTCTGCAAGCTCGTGGATGTGCCCTGAACTTTGCTTGCTCTGGTCAGAAGGAGCCACTGAGCATCTTCCCCCTCATCCTGCGGCAGCACCGGGGGTTTTCTCCCCCTCCCATCCCCTCCTCCGGTCCTGATCACTTGACTGCAAAAGCCCTGGCTAATTGGCAGGCCAGCATGCACATCCTCTGCAAACACTCCTCGCCTCTCTTCCTTGTCCCCATGACAACTTTTATGTCTGCCGCGTCACCTACAGCATTCGGAACAGGTCTTTGTGCTCCTGGTACTTCATATCCCCTCACCGCTCTTGCTCTGAGCCCTTAATGATGCAGGGCTTAACTCATGCCATTATCTTCGCTGCCTCTCGGTGGGCTCGCAGCCCCCGCCGGCCTTTGTGCGGGTTTGGGTGATCACAGAACCATTCTCCAGGCTTTGCTTTCAATCTCATCCCAGTGTGCTGGATTCTCACCTTCAAACCCACGACCACGGATGCATCTTCAAAGGTCCCTTTGTAACAGCGGGAGCTGAAGGCCGAGGGGCAGATTCCACACCGAAGCACCAAAAGCTGCTGGTGCACCGTGTGTGGTGATCTGGTGATCCCCAGCCCCAGGTCCAGCAGGTGCTGTCACCCTGCAAGACCTGCTGTGCCCTGCCTATGGTGTTGGGGAAGGAGAGGACCCAGGGTTAGCTTAACCTTTTTCCTCCTCTTCCTTCATCATTTCCCCTCAGAGGCATTGGCCAGTTTTGCACTCTGAGGACCCTCCTGTGATGGGCTGTCCATTTCCTCCCACTGAGATCAGCATCCCTCCAAGTCACCCAGACCTTAGCTGAGACCTTCCTCTTGGAAGTGGCCATGGTGGCCCCCCTGCCCATTTCTCATTTCTTGTCTTTGCTTGCATCCATCCTGCTGGCCCTGGGTGGCACCTGCTGTCTCCTTATGGCTTCCTCAAGATGATAGACGCTGTACTGGAGGGTTTTTTTAGCTCATTATCAGCTCCTGAGCAGTCCCATTCGTGAGGGTGGGGACAGAGGCTGGGACCTGTGTCCCTCCACCAGAGAGCAGCCACTCACCGTGCTCCAAACATCCCTACCTCTTGCCACAGATGTTCCTCTCCAACGCCACATCATGCAGTGATGCATTGACTTTGGTGCTGTGGATATTACAGACCAGACCTTGTTCTTACAGAGGGAGAAGGGGCAGGAAGGAAAATCCTGCTTCTGTGTTGACAGTCCCTAGATTTCTCTTTGAAATGAGCTGTGGCAGAGTGTCGACCCCCTGCTCGCACCCCCGGGCTAATCTGAGCCTCTCTTGCCTCTGCAGGTGCCCTACTCCTGGTTGTGATGGCTCTGGTCACATAACAGGAAATTATGCATCGCATAGAAGGTAAGAGCTCCCTTAAATTATTTTCTCTGTAGCCTCTTTCTGTGTTGCCTTTTTTTTTTTTTTCCTCCCTGCAGTGGGCAGAGTTGTAAAGTTCTGAATAAAACATTAATGTTACTGACAACTGAAGCCTATTTTCATCTCTTTAATCTGACTTCACTTTTTTTTTTTCTGATGTTTTCAGCATCTGATTAGAAGCTCCTTTCAACAGAATAAAAGACAAAGGGTCAGATTTTAGCTGATGCAATGCTCCTGTTAATATTGCTACCTATTTATGACTTCTATTATCACTTTAGAACATTAATAGCTGAGATCTGAGTCTTCTGTTTCAACAATTCCATTAAACATTGCAGGCTGTTAGCAGATATCTTCTTATCTAGACACCATTAATTACTGTCCATCTCCCTCAATTTTTTATTATTTTTTTTTCTGACTTCTCCTCATGGTGTGAAGCTGCAAAATGAGAGAGATCAAAAACACTGTGCCAAATTCAAGGGAAAGATGACTGAAGTGGGGGAATAGCAAAGGCAGGGATTCTGCCAGTGAGACAGGCCTTTCTTCTCTTTTTAACCACAGTCTGTCAGGCTGCCCTCGTGCCAAGAAAAGTGGGATCAAGATCACTCCGACAAAGGACGATAAAGAAGACCCGGAGCTGATGAAGTAAGTCTGGACATAACTCCTGAGTGGAGCTTTTCACTCTATCCCCTTTGCCTCACACAGATTTATGTGGGGGAGCAACATCCATCCCATATCCCTCCTCACTCACAGTACTTTGAGCATCATCTACAAAGCTTTTGTGTTGTTTCTTTGGTGTTGCAATTTTGAAATTTGATTGAAAAATTGGGCGCTGGGGAGGTAATTCCGTATGTTTTCTAGTTTGTTTCTGCAGATGTAAAACGTTGGCTGGTAGGGCACAAACAGTTTCTCTGCTACCTGTGCTTTATATAATTCCTACAAAAACCCTTCCAGTGTTGTAAATGAGGGGAAAACCCCACAGTCAAGCCAAATGTTGCAGGTTTTCTGATAGCAATGGGCAGGCAAGGGCTGAGGGGCTTGCTTAACTCCCAGGAACACAGTAGAAATAGAAACTATTCAGCAGTGAGTTGGGTCAGGATCCAGTAACCCTGAATAAAATGTGCTTTGTAGAGTCTTTGCCAGGGCAGAATATTCAAAGTGAACTGAAAAAAACCTTCCTCTGCTGCCTCAGGCTGAAGTTTTCAAAACATCCCAGGGGGGTTATTCCTTTCGGAAATAGAGTTTGGAAATCCTTTAGTCCACCCCAACAGTTTTCATGAGCTGTAAAATCCATTTGTCTTGACTTTTAGCAAGTCCAAGCATCACGGGCTCAGCATCCATGGCCTGATGTGGAATTTGAGGTCACTGTCTCAAACTCTTACACAGCTATAAGATATCAGAGACAGCACTGACTCCAGGATCCCATTTTTTTGTTAACCCAGAGCATCCCTAGCCTTTCTGGACCCTGTCCACTGACCCAACAAGTGCAGGTGAAAGGGGGTAAAATGAAACATGGAAAAATCACCAACACCTTCTAAGAGTTTCCAGCCACCCATGAGTGCTGGCATATCTGTCCAAACCCCTTTGGCTCACCAGACTGACTCCAAATGGATTTTCTTAACTTATTTTAGCCCCAGGGCTGATCTTGTTCTTGCAGAGGATCAGAGGTGAATCCCTCTGTGTGCCCAGGTTTTGTCCTTAAGCAGAGACTGAGCTGAAGCAGGACCCAGGGAGTGTGGAAGAACCCCGTGGGGGCTGCAGGAAGCTGGGATGTGCCTGCTGGGGGAGAAGGACCTTTCAGAAAAAGATGATATTTGAGCCATCTGCTGCGTTCTTTCTCCTCAGTCTACAGGAAGGAAAGCCTCCCAGTTAAATGAGCCGTGTGATAATTAGCAGGAGTTAGCAGAGTTTATTAAAAATTAAGCAACCTACTTGAGAATCTGTGGGAAAAATCCTCTTTTGGCTCAAATACACTGAATTGGTGGTGGCATTGCAATGCTGTGCCATTAACCAGTGACACAGGGAAGGAAAGGACAAGCAGCAAATTGTTGTTGTGCAACTGCCAGCTGTTGTACCTTTGCTTTTGCTGTGATTGGAGCCTTGGGTTGGAGGTTATGCCTTTCATGGTCTCCCCAGGGACATGTGCCCTGTGGGGCTGGGGAAGCTCTGGTTTTGCTTGTCTGTGTCTTTCCCATTCAGGGCAGGACCAGGCAGGAATGTGCCAAGCAGTTTCACCAGTGCAGTTTCTCTGCAAAGAAATCACTTTCCAGTGCAAGGAGAAAAGGGGCTTTTCTGTTTCATTATGGTGCAGCTGGGAGTTGTATAGGAACATGGGATGAGCTGTCAGGTCACCCACAGCAGAATGATGGTCCCAACAGCATTCTCATCAAGGACTGGGTCTCTCCTAGTTAAGCCTTAAGATGAAAATGCTGTTAATCTAAGTTGTTAAGAAATCATAGAATCCTAGAATAGGTTGGGTTGGAAGGGACCTTAAAGCTTATCCAGTTCCAACTCCCTGCCATGGGCAGGGACACCTTCCACTAGACCAGGTTGCTCCAAGCCCTGTCCAACATGGCCTTGGACACCTCCAAGAATGGGACATCCGTAGATTCTCTGGGCTCCAAGCTTCAAATGGGTTGCGGCATCATCAGAACTGGATTTTCTGACTCCTAGAAAGCTGATGCCATCCACCCCCAGATTTGTCTTGATGGGACTGTGGGCACTGGGGCAGGCAGTGCCAGGTGGGATCTGGGGGTCTCTGCAGAGGAGGAGGTGAAAGTATTCCCTAACATCCCACAGCACAGGCAGCAACCCCGACTCCTCCGGTACACCCGGGAGGAACAGAAGCTCCTCTGAGATGTGCAAAGCGACACGGTACAGCAATCCGTCACTGCCGCCTTCCCCCATCCCGTGGGAAGTGTGTTCCACCCACAGCAAGGTGCGCCTGGTGCAGGTTTGAGTTAAGGAGCTTTGGCTCTAAATCCATCCTCCGTCTGCACCGAGCGCCACTTGGAACGCGGCCGAGTTTTGCACATCACCACCGAGGAGAAAGTCATTTAGTCCCTGTTGTTTTTTGCTGTTCATCCTTTAAGTAATTTGCTACAGACGTAACTGAACAGATCACCTCAACCTTCAGCAGAGCCCTGGCATAGAACAGAAGCCTCCACAGGTGTCTAATTGATCAAATGCTACTGCTGCTTCCATTAAATAATAATAATTAACAAAAAATAATGTAAAAAATGTCCAAGGCAGCTGGTTTGCACAATAAGGCTCTGGTTTATTTTTTAACAATGAAAATGTAATAAAACTTAAATTAACGGCATAAAATATGTAACGGTTGGGCCATAATGGCTGCATACTAAATCCTGGGGTTTGTCTCTTTCTCTCTCACTCTTTCCTCCTCCCCTTCTCCTTTTCCTCCTGAGGATTCAGTAATTTGCTCGTGATCATATAAAAGCAATGATGTTATGAATTTACTGAGGATCCTGCTGGCAGGGATATTATAAGTGAATTGTGCTGCATTTGCAGCTGATTAAAATCGAGATCAGCATTTTTCAAATTATCTTGGGAAAAGGCTGGGTGTAGAGCCCCCCCCCTTCTGCTGTCATCTCCCTTTTGTGCGGAATGTAAACAATCAGGGTAATAATTTCTGTGGTGAAACGCAGCTTGCGATTTTCAGGAGCAGCTCAGTAGATATTTTTGCTGGGGAGCCTCAAAGTCCCTAATTGCTTCCAAACCAAGGACATGGGGGGTTATTTTTGGCAGTTCTTATCTACTTCCACCTCCCTTATTTTAGAGTAATCTCCCCTGAGCAATAAACTTTTAACTGTATTTATAATTGACAAGCATTTTTAAACAAGTGCAAACCACGGCAGAAACTCTGATAGATACACTGGGCTTGTGGGCTGGCTGGAATTTAGTGAGAATGCCATTAGGTGGGAAGGTTGTGAGGAGGGAGGAAAGAGGTGCCTTTTGGAGAGTCACTCATCTGCTTGACAATGGCTTCAGTTGTGTTGGTGCTTCCACGACGCTCCTCACAGTTCCTGTGTGTTCCAGCTGGCCGTAAACAGCAGCAGAAGCACAGGGGCGGGAGTGCTCATGTGCCGCCTTGACGGTAATTCCCACTTTATCCCCTTGTGAGCGTGGGCTGATCTCTCCACAGAGGCAGGATACGAGCCAGGGGGAGGAGGAAAAGGTGGCAAGTGAGGTCACGCTGGGCTGAGTGATGGCCTAGTGATTTGTCCTGTCTGCTGGCATAGAGGCTTAGACACCTCTCGGATGCCCTCCTGGCAGGGACAGGTTTGCAGCTCTTTGTGCACAGGTCGCAGCCTGAGCAGCTCTTGGCTCAGGGACTGTCTTCTGGGGAAGGGCTGTGTCCCCATGGGCATTGACAGTGCTCCGAGGTGGTGCTGATTGCACTAGTGCAGGGTGACAAAGTTGATGACTCTGGGTTCCTCAGCAGTACCACCAGGCAGAGCCGGCTGTACATGGGTGATGGTTCATTGTGAGGGTGTCAGCCTTGGGGTACGTGAGGATCTCATGTCTTGCAGCCCAAACTGCCATCTTTGCCCTCAGTGAGGCACCAATCACATGGTTTGTGACACCACTGGGACCTGTTTTTGCTGTGTGTGCTGTGACCTCCACAGTCTTTCCTTCTGCAGAATTCTCCTTGGTTCTCCGTGGCTCTTTTGAAGGAGCAGTCATAGCTCTTAATTTCCCATCTGCTGTTTCCATCAACTAAGTACCTACCCCATAAACTTGAGACGAGACTCAAATGCAAATGCTCTCTTCCAAGGCTTCCTCATTCCAGCTCACCCCTAATTTCCTTACGTGTTTAGTCGTTCCTTCTGTTCCTTCCTCTTTACTGCCATGCTGTAATTTTTGGTGATTCCCTGTGTCCAGGTGTCCGGTTCCTGGCTGTGTTGGGCTTGGACACATCAGTGGCAAATACGCCTCTCACCGGAGTGCATCGGGGTGCCCTCTCGCAGCCCGCAGGCAGAAGGAAGGATCACTCAATGGCTCCTCATTTTCCTGGAAGTCGTTGAAGAATGAAGGCCCAACCTGCCCCACCCCAGGCTGTGACGGTTCTGGCCATGCCAACGGGAGCTTCCTCACTCACAGAAGGTAAATCACAGGCTTGAAATCAGTGTGGGTGTGGCAGCATTGCTGTGGACTCACCTACCTCCCTGTAGATGCTGCTTGTGCACCATTCAGCTCTTCATGCAGAGCTCAACAGCTGATGCTTTTGGCACTGAGTTCAGCCAGGTTGGCGTTTACCACACAGAAGAAAATGTGTAGTTCTTTCAATGTTCACAGAATCCTGGAATGGTGTGGGTGGGAAGGGAACTTAAAGCTCACCTTGTCCAACTCCCTGCCGTGGGCAGGGGCACCTTCCACTAAACCAGGTTGCTCCAAGCCCCATCCAGACTGGCCTTGGACATTTCCAGGGATGGGGCAGCCACAGCCTCTCTGGGCAACATGTGCCAGTGTCTCACCACCCTCACGGGGAAGAATTTGTTCCTAATATCTAATCTAATCTCCACTAGCATGTTAGAAAAGCACTTGAGCACCACAAACAGGGGCTTGATGCCCAAACCAGACACACTAATCTCATCTTCCTCACCTGGCATACCCTGTCTTTAAGGAAACAATATGTCTTTTAATCTTTGCTTAAAGAAAATTGCTCTCACTTTATAAATGGGGTGTTTCATGGTATTATTCATAAAGCAATTTCCCCTGTACCATAAAAAGCTTTTAGAAGAACTGTCTCGCAGCGTGAACTCTGCCAAATGGTGCGTGCTCTTGTTGGGAACACAAGCACCTATAAATACTGAGAGTTTATGAAATGCATTTTTACTTGTTTTTAGTTTGTCAGGGTGTCCCAGAGCTACTTTTGCTGGGAAGAAAGGAAAACTCTCAGGGGATGAAATTCTCAACACAAAGTTCAAGACCAGCGATGGTAAGGATTTTCACTCCTTTGCCTTGCAGGTGTGTTGGGGTATTGAGCCTGTAAATCCTCTCTGCAGACTGGGGAGGTTTAAACAGCTGAAATCTGGCCACAGATTTGCAAGGATATCCCGTGCTATGAAAACCCATTCCTTGGGTTTTCTGGGTGTTGGGGGCAGTATGGTACCAGCCCCACTCCCTGAATCACACACTTTGACGGAGTGGTGATAAAGAAGGCAAAAGAATTAATGCTGAAATTGAGATTTTTTTTTTTTCAAATATTCACTGGCATTTTTACAAATCCCTTGAAGTCATTCAGCAATTTTCACCTATTCAGGGCTTTTAATACTGAGATATTTCTGGATGTGGAATTTTGTTAGCGATGGCACTTTGCATTTCCAGTGCTATTACTGAGCTTTCTGTGGTATTTGACAAGGTTCAAGAATTGAACTTGAATACTTACATAGTTTGGAACTATAAATACCTGCACTCTTCTAGAAATATTGCTTGATTTTACAAACCTCGTAATTTCTAATCAAGGCATGCATTAGGTTTTTAAATGGCATCTTTCCAGTCTCAGGACTGGAGAGAGTGACCTGATTGTTCAGGACAATCAACCTTGCTGGGTGTGGGGATGTGCTGGACTCCAGCTGCTCTGCTGTCCTTTTCTTCTGTATTTACATATTGACCCTGTTCAAGTATCATTGAACTGTGATGATAAAAACCTTAATTAAAAAAAAAAAAAAGGCAGGTGAGATGTGCATCCCTTTTAGAGGATGTAAAAGCCAAGGCGAGGACTCTGTGAGTGGTGGTGTCTATGCAGCAGGAAGGGCTCAGCAGAAAGCCCAACACTTTTCACTTTGGCTTTTCCGAAGAGCATTTGCTGACTGTCCGTGCCCTTCCCTCCTGCAGTTTTGGAGAATGACGAAGAGATCAAGCAGCTGAACAAGGAGATCAGTGAGCTGAACGAGTCCAACTCGGAGATGGAAGCGGCCATGGTGAAACTACAGTCACAGGTTCGTGTGCTTGGACGTGCATCCAAGCCCACGGGTGCGTGGACCAGCCCTTGGGTCGTGGTGGGTGCCACCGGTGAGGGTTGGTAACCCAGCCGTGCTCCTTGCTCTGCAGATCTCCACCATGGAGAAGAACCTGAAGAACATTGAGGAGGAAAACAAAATCATAGAGGAGCAAAATGAAGCCCTGTTCCTGGAGCTCTCAGGGTTGAGCCAGGCTCTAATCCAAAGTCTTGCCAATATCCGCCTTCCGCACATGGTAAGAAACTTTTGACAGTGCTCGCCCTATCTGGCGTGATCAAGGGAGCTGTGCCAAACCCAATTCACAATAAGGTTTATTCACAATTAAAGAGTAGGAGAATTTCTCTCCGTACACCTACGTGTCCTTTATAAGATCAGTACTTTTCCCTTATCTCTGAAGCTTGCATTATGTCTCCCTTTTGTTGTCGTTTTCTGCTGATCTCCCTTTGTATCTATTGTTCTGTCTCATTACATCTGGGAGCGCTATCACAAAATAGGAAACTTTATCAAGGGCACCCAGTGCCTTTTAGGCTAAGACAGCACAAGCAGAGATCAGGAGGGATTGGATTTCAACGTCAGAAAGATCTTAGAGCTCCTATTATAATGCAGGTAGTTTCAATTCAGTTTTGAATAGCTGGCAGCCAAAGAATAGCATTCTTAAAGAGAGTGTATTTTGTTTAATTTAACAAGGTCTAACAGCCCACAGCATGTTACAGTAGAGTTACTGAGAAATGAAAGGACTGCATTAAAATAGCAAAACCACAAAAGGCTATTAATTACCTTCTCTCTATTCCCAGGAATGTAATTACTGTTGTCAAAACCAGGTGTGTGGAGGGGGGGCTCATGTTGTTGAGGAAGTTTTCCTCTTACAACTCATAAAGACCATTGCAATGATCAGAGGAATGAGCTTTTGATTTTTTATTTTTTTTTGGGAATCCTTTTCATTGGGGGTTGTATTTAAATGCAGGCTGCTTGGAGAGAAGCCATCCTCCAGCAGAGCAGTTTTGGATAGTATTCACCCAGCTGCCTAACTGGCAGAAAACTGCTCGCTGAGTGCTTTTTTGTGAAGTATTTGACACAAAAAGGTCAAATAAACTGTTCAGCAAATATTTTTTCAAGGTTTCAGGCAACTCCAATTAAATAATGCCCACGAGACTTGTATGCTCATTTTATTCCTGTTCTTTTTCTTTCTTCTCTCTTTTTTTTTCCCCATTAACTCCAAGTTGCACATTTGCAAGGTTTCCACAATGCCTCTCAAAAGCAGAAGCTGTACTGGAGCAGAGTGCTGGGGTGGACAGCTGTAAGCTCAAGGTGACCAGGATTCTGTCCTGACTTTGCCTTTGGTTCCTTCTGTGATGTTTCAGCAGTCCTCTCATTCTCCAGCCCTTCATTTCCATGGCTTAATTCAACCTCCAACCTGTCAAAGTGCCTGAATGTACTTAACCTGATGCTGTTATTAGTTCCACAAGGCCAATCCATAAAATTAAGGACACAGTTAAGATCTGGCAGGATTCGGAGTTGCACGATGAGATTCCCGTAGGACAGCACCACACAAAAAAAGGCTCTGACACAGAGACCTTTGACTGCCAGTCCATACATAGAATCATAGAATACTTTGGGTTGGAAGGGACCTTAAAGCTCATCACGTTCAGACCCTCTGCTATGGGTAGGGACACCTTTCACTAGACCAGCTTGCTCCACGCCCAATCCAACCTGGCACTGAACATTTTCAGGAATCCACAATAAAATACACAGATGATTTATTGCAAAGAATCGTCTCAGCCTCTTCCTGCTCTTCTACTAACACTTTTATTTGGCTTTTTTTTTTTTCTGGCTGCAGGAGCCAATCAGTGAGCAGAACTTTGATGCATATGTGAACACGCTGACAGACATGTACACCAACCAGGAGTGCTACCAGAACCCAGAGAACAAGGACCTGCTGGAGAGCATCAAGCAAGCCGTCAAGGGCATCCAGGTTTAGTGCCGCGGGACGGAGATGAGCAAGCAAACAGACTGTAATAAGGAACTTTCCCTCCAAGTATTCAGGTTTACAAGTTAGAAAACTTGTTTAATGAATGAAAAAAAAAGAAAAAAATTAAAAAAAAAAAAAGAAAAAAAAGGACCAAAATTTAACCAAGAGGCCATTTCTGAGACATGGAACTGATTGAACTCAATGTTCTCGTTTACTTAACTTTGGACCTTCTTGAGAAAAGTGGGATTTTTTCTACCTGGAGCACGAGGTAGATCAGGATGGAAGGTTAAATTCTCCAGTAGGCTGTGGGACTTGGTAGCAGGTGAAGAGCAGGCATCTGACATGAGTTGCCATGCTCTTGCAGAGTTGATCCAAGAGTGAAAACGTTACAAGAACAGGGTCTTGTCTGATCCAAGACTAGTGTATGACTGGCTTAAACCCTCATGTTGTCTATGGTTGTATGTCCAGATCACCCACTCACACATGAGTTATGTTCTATGTTGCTACAAGTGCTGGAGCTGCAAGCTACCTGTAAATCTGAACCTGTGCTGGGCCTCCCAACCCCGAAGTGTTCAGATATCCACTGGGCATGGGAACTCTGAAGTATTATAAAGTAGCTTATTTTTATTTTCTGAAAGAAATCTGAAGAGCAGTTCTGGATCTCCAGTGGAAAGCGCAATGGAAAAAAGGTTCTCAGGGAAGCTTTTGGAGTTTGCAACTACAGTATTCCTTTGTCTGTCTTAAATATGAGAATAGCTATTATGAATAGGCCAATTCCAGATATTTCATGCAGAAGAATTCTTTAATGTGTCATGGTCCGGTGTATATGATTTTTTGGAAGTCTGTTTGATGACAGTTCTGGTTCTTTTCATTATTGTGATCATCCTTACAGTGGCGCAGTACTGCCAGTCCAGAGATCATACATCAATGCCAGAGAATGGTTGAGATTGCGATGAACAAAACAAAACAAAACGAAACAAAAGAAAAGAAGCAAAAGCCAACAAAAAGAGAGATGTTAATTGATGGCCAGCAAAGTGCTTACACGCCATGAATCAGGAGTTGATTTCTTACAGGTATCCACAGGGCAATGAGTACTTTTTGGTTTGGTGTTCTAGGATTTGCGCAAAATCACAGCGCAAGCACCATTCTGCGGGACAAAAAAAA
>VWZF01002613.1:477678-490222 GCA_013396755.1 Sclerurus mexicanus | reverse complement strand
AAAAAAAAAAAAAAAAAGCGGGGTGGGGGGGGAATAAAAGAGTATTCAGGTAATGGGTATTCTTCCAAAGAAGCATTTTGTAAGCAGCTCGGTACACGCAGCCCACTGTGCACTTAAACAACTCTATGAATGTCTTTGCACCGCTGCTCTGCAGCACCCGCCCCATTGCCAGGGCCAGCTGTCACCCCGTGGGGTTGTCCGCATCACATTCCCTCCCATCTGGAGCTCGCTTCCTTCTCCAAAGACTTCAGAAGCACAGTGGAGCAAAACCCCCTCAAGGGGTCCCAGCCTGGGTGCATTCTGCATCCCACTTCCCGTATCCCGCATCCCTCCTGGCACTGGGGTGGGCGGAGCTGGGGAGGATTTTGTTGGCCCCTACTAAAGGCAAGACTGTGGTGTCGTTTCAAGCCAAATCCTGCAGATATTTAGGGTGTAATTCACGATTTGGAGAAGCCAGTGGAAAGTCCCAGTGACTACCGTGGCCACTGGATCTGGCCTTGAAGCCCACGAGCGACTTGATTGGTGTCGGTTCGTGTGTTGAGTTCCACAGGGCAGTTGGCCTGGGTGGGTTTGCTCCCACACTTAAGTGTTTGCAGGATCAGACTCCACGAGTTCACTTATTTTAGAACCCATTCCAAGTGCAAAAATACAAAAGAAAGGGAAAAAAATATAAAATTTGAGGTGTTAAAAACACAATGTTCTTAACATGTAAATAGAGTCCAAATTGATTGTGACTGCAATTCAGTTAGTATTTAAAAGTAGAGAAATTGCACTTACTGGAAGAAAGAGAAGAAAAAAAAAGTAGTTAGTTTAATTATCCTGTAAATTATTTAATTTTGGCAAGATGTATGTAATTTATATTTACAACACCTTATGTTAACTTTTTGCTATTTATTTAACTTTTTTATTTATTAATTTTATACTTATTTTAAACTGGACACTGCACCATAGAAATGAAGATAGAAGAAGCAAAAAAAAAAAGTTAAAATTAAAACTTTGGACCATAAAAAAAATGATATTCCAAAAAAAGAAAAAAAAAAGAAAAAAAAGAAAAAACCCCTATCTACAACTCCTACTTGTAATTTTGATGCAACCAAGTTATTTTTTATATATTTTGTTATTTATTCTTTTAATGATGGGAATTTTTTTAAAGATATTTTATAACTGAGACATTTTGATAATTTTTTGGTTTGTTTTTCTGCAGGGGCAGGGGCACTGGGGGGAAGAGAGACTTTTTCAGTTTTTCTTTTCTTTTTCATTCATATTGTTTCAGGCACTGATAACAGGAAATGAAAATTCTGTATTTATTATTTATTTAATATTTAAGTCGGGAAAAAAAATGAACTGTGCTCTTGTTGTATATTTATTTTGTCGTTTGTGTGTTGGTTATGTGATGACTGAGTACTTGTTTATGTGAAGGAATACTGTTAATATTTAAATAATAAAGAGTCACATTGAAAGTTATAGCAGGCTACATGTTATTCTGTGAAAACGAATACTGTGATCTACTTTCCTCAGGAAATGTATTTTGCAGACAGAACTTCCTTATGTACTGGCAGGGTTATTTCGTAATAAAACCCGGTTCTGTTTGTGACTTTAGTTCCTATGGTCTTTCTTCAAGCTGTTGCCAATATTCCTGGTGTGTCCTCACTGGGCTTTGTCTTTGTCCTGCACTGTGGCTTGTGGGATCAGTGTGTTCCTGCAGACCTGGAGCTCTACTGAGGGACTGTGCACCTCACACCTGGCTCTTCCTACCTACTCAGCTGGGGGATTTAAGGGGAATTTAGGTTTGGTATCTCTGAAGGTTTTAAAGAATAAGGAGCTGTCACCATCCGGCCAAGCAGGTGCCTAAAATCCCACTAGTGCCATGATGGGGAGAATCAAAACTACAAGGAGGGCTGTAGGCAGTGTTCCCGCTGGGCAGGACTTGCCCCTGCACCCTGAGCACTCCACATCTCCAGGAGGACTGGAGCACCTCTGCTATGGAGACAGGCTGAGAGAGCTGGAGTGTTCAGCCTGGAGAAGAGAGGGCTCTGGGGAGACCTGAGAGCACCTTCCAGTGCCTAAAGGGGCTCCAGGAGAGCTGGAGAGAGACTTTGGACAAGGGCATGGAGTGGCAGGACAAGGGGGAATGGCTTCCCACTGGCAGAAGGCGGGTTAGATTGGATATTAGGAAGGATCTTGCCTGTGAGGGTGGTGAGGCCCTTGCACAGGTTACCCAGAGAAGCTGTGGATGCTCCATCCCTGGGAGTGTCCAAGGTCAGGCTGGATGGGGCTTGGAGCAACCTGGGCTAGTGGAAGGGGTCCCTGCCTATGGCAAGGGGTTGTAACAAAATAAGCATTAAGATCCTTTCCAGCCCAAACCACTCTAGGATTTCATGATTTTGTGGCTTTGTGCTCCCACAGGTGGTGTGTGAGCAGAGAAGATGTCATTGGGAGCAGTACAGGAGATGCCAGCCTTGGGACAGGACACAGAGATGAACATTTTTCCCTTCTGGATTTACGAGAAAAGCTTTGCCAAACTGAGCTCTGACATTTAGCTCAAATACTGGGAGATGGCTGGTATTTGTCAACAAGATTTGCTCAGTTATATCAGCCAGACTGAGGTCTTTGCAGATTGCCCTCCTGGAAGAACGGAGCTTTTTCACTGGTAAGAGTTTATGTTTTGAAGCTGTGGCAATGAAGAGAATTTTCCACTGATGTCTGTGTTGGGAATGTAATTTCTGAAGTTGGCATAATTCACTTTTGCTCTGCTGTAGCTGTAGCTCCCAAGGTGAAATAAGGTAAATCATGTTAAGGCCATTTGAGGCTGAGTGAATTGGGTCAAATGGGAATTTCAGGCAGGTTCATCACCAAGAAATTCAATTGTCTGATTAACTGAAATGAACTTCCCTGTCTGTCCCTGCACAGAGGCACAAGTGCGGTTGGGTTATAACAGGAAGAGGTGGCTGTACCACAGGCAAAAAGGTGAAGGGCTGACTAAAATGCAGCCAAAAAGGTAAGAACTGTAATCAGAAAAAATTAGAGCAAAGTTTTGGGTAGAAGGATTTCTTAAAGCATGTCCATGTTCATGTGTGTTCACTGGAAATTTTTTCTGACTTCACTAAATGTCTGCAAGCTATCCAAGGGCAGGAAAACTGACAGAGGCTTAGGACAGACTTGCTTGGATCCCCTAGCTGTGTGGTCCCAAATGCCTGAGAAGAAAAACCCTTGGAAGCAGGGACCATTGAGGATGGATCCCAGTTTTCCCAGGAGCCATCTCAGCTCCAGGAGCCCAAAGGACAAGACCTCTTTGATGTCTGCTGGGCATAACTTGGAGTCAATGGGGTTTTGTCCCCTTCACAAAGGAGAAAAACAGGCCAACTCATGCAATGGTTCCCTTCAACTGGCTGGCATGTTGTTTTCCTGAAGGGCACATAATTGTTTTATGGGGGTTTCGCTCGACTTTGCACTGCCGAGCAGTTCCTTGTGCCAATATTTGATTATGATGATGGAGTTAATAGACATGCTCACTTGTCCTTCCTTAACGAATTGGCTGAGCTGTATAATAGAGCGGCTAGATTTGTGCGGAATTGCAGCTCAGGGAGCCATCACTGTGAGATGTTATCTTCTCGGAACTGGCGTCCTTTATCACAGGGAAGGGAATTGAATTGGTTTAAGATGGTACACTGTCAGTTTACGGGTGTGCTTAGGAGAGCTCTTAAGCCTCCTCCAACAGTCGTAGGGTGAGAGCTGAATGGCAGAGAAGAGCAGGTCTTTGGCTTCAAGGATGCATGGGAAAAGATACTCGCCAGCATATGGTTATGTCTCTCCACTGACCAGGGAAAGTGCAATTTGGCCTCACTGATGCCGCTGGTAATTATTAAAAGCTGCTAATGACCCATTCCTCCAGTGGTACCTTCCACTTGTCATCACTGACCTGGCCTCTCCCAGAGAGCCACAAGCTCTGGCCATAAACAGCTATAAACAGAAAGGGGACTCTTTCCCAGCCTCATTCATATTTTCTGATTTTTACTTCCCCCATCCCACAGCTCCTCTGGGTGAAGGCTCAAACTACCTCATCCTCCTCCCACAACTGAAGGATCCTGAAAAACACACAGCTGGGTGGTCAGGAAGGGGTTGCCTTGTTCTCCATTAGGTTACCTGGGAGAGAAGGGAACTTGGCTCTTCAGAGGTGCCATTTGTCATCAAATTCACCCCCCTCGGACCACAAAAAGGCAGTGCTGAGGATTTGGAGCAATCAGATGGGCCGGAGATGACACTGCAGCCAGTGGAGCAGCCCCAAGCTGCAAACTGCTCCAGCACAGTTTGGCGGGATTAAAGGCTCTGGCCCACACTTGTTAACAGGCTCACTTCTCCTACACTTTTATGAGAAGATATATCCTGAAACGACCTTCTACTTTGTACAGAAGGGCTCGTGGGATTGAGGCTGTAGGAAAGCATGCGGATGATGCATTCTTCAGACAAATAGCTCTCGTTATTCCAGATGCCTTCATCCCTGTCTTTCAGTGGGATGAATAAATCACCAATTGTTGTAAAAATTGTAGTATCAAAGACATTTTCGACCCTGTCAACCAGGAAGTATAACAACTATTAAAGCCTGCTTTCATTTCTGTAGCTTGCAATGCTCTTTTGTTTGAATGTCAGGGACTATCTGTGATGACCTGAAGGAACAGGAGCCATGGAGGAATGGAGCAAAGCCATATGCTCTGCCTGAGCTCCAGGACTAGAACGAAGGGCTGGACCACTCCAGAAGGACCTGTCCACACTAAAATGATGTCTGCCCTGGCAACATCATGCCCACAGTTAACACCAACATGCCCTTATTGAAGTCAGGATATGCCAAGACTTTTCCTTGCCTCTTTCTTGCTCACAACAAGTCCCAGAGTCCACCTAAACTGAACAGGAGGCAATGGCCGAACAATTTAGATTCAGAGGCTAACCTGGCCTTAGCACTGTGGGAGTTGGTTTTGATGAGTCAAGTCCAACAACAAGGATCAGTTCCCCAGGTTTTGCCATTTGCTAGAGGACTCCTTCTCAGGCTTCAACATTTAATAATCCAGCCCAACCATGCTGAGGTTGTTTAGCAATTAAATAACATAAATCCAGAAGCTAGATTAATAAACAGTCTGGTCTGTCTAGAGCAGTCTACAGGGTGGAGAGATAAAACTATAAAATATTTATTACTGGCTTGGGGATAAAGTCATTAATTTAATAACTACCCATTGCTTTGCTTCTTACAGTTGTTAGCAGTCTGAAGGTTATAGAAGATTAGGTGGGAAACTTACTGCTTCCCTGCTGAGTGGAGTCTTTCTCATGAAAGCCAGGGCCCAGCTCCCATCTGTCACTCCATTACGTTCGGAGGTGGTGAATATATTACTGTGCCGCTCACCGAAATAAAACAAAACAAAATTTCAGCTGGCCACATGGCAACCCTCCGCGAAATTTAATGAGGACACTGCCCTTTGTGCACAAGGCCATTTCCAACAGCTGTAGAGATGAAGGCAGGAGGATCTTTGTCGACGCTTGCCGCTTGCTCACGACGTGGCCCCCACAGTGAGCACGGCCCCAGCAGCATCACGAGCGCAGGCGTCTTCAGGGACCAATGCTTTGGCTGCCTCTTGTCCTGAAGAGTCGGGAGCGTCGTCTGAGACTCCCCTCATTGAGGATTTCTCAGTGGGTCTTCACATTTTCAGGAGAAGGAACAAGGGTATTAGTTGAGTTCCTGCTGTGATCTGATATTGGGGAGCATCTAGGACTCAGATCCACACATCCGCTTTACGGTGATTATGGCTGGAGTCTCCTGATGAGTAGGCTCTCCCGCTGACAACTACAATTTGCAGCAATGCTGTAGCAAAAGTCATGGGGGGAGAGTGAGGGAGGGCGGCTGTGTGTCCTTGGCATATTTGTCATCGGTTTCATCCAGGGACAGCAAAGAGCTGTCATCTGATTGAAGCACACAGGGGGTAGGGTTTGAGCAGGAGGCAGTGTGTGATGTGGGACATGTTCCCCCTGCCAGCTCCTGCTGATGAGGGGCCAAGACACTGCTAATCCTCCCCAAAGACTGCCTTGACACAAAGGTAATCAAATTGCCTAAACAATTTAATCAAATTTTTAGCCTGTTTTGTAAAAGAAATACAATAAAAATGGGCACAGGGACACAGACCACAGCATGGATGAATGCAAAGGTGCAGCGCTGCCAGGTGGCCCCTGACTACAGAGTCCCTTAGGGAGAACCAGCACCACTTAGTGTCCATCCTTGTCCCTGAGAAGGGCAGGAGAAACAGAGAGTACTGAAGAGGACTAGATGACTCCTGCCTTGCTGGAGCCACAGCTCCTCTGAAGAGCCTGAACTCCTCACTCAGCCACCACTTGGAAGAGCCCCACTGCCCATTGGCATCCCTGATCCTCCTACAGCCTCGGAGAGCTGCAGAGCCACAGGATTGATCCCAGGCAAAGCAGAAATGAGTGGGAGTCCTAAATGAGTGCCTTGAGGAAGTAAGAAAGGTTGACAGGAGAGACGGTGGCCAGGGATGGAGAAAGGCATCTGTGCTCTCCATCAACACGAGAAGCAATGATAAGCACCTGCAGGTCATGCAGTGATGAACACTGATTTTTACCCTGTGCTTTTGGTGTGCCTGGAGTTCTGCTGCCAACCCAGTGTGCACCTTGTTTTCAGGTAACTTCCAGTGGTCTGGTTGACTCAAGTTATCCTTGGAGACTGTCCAGGGGAGAAAGGAAAACAACAGCCCCAAAACAATGTTCTGGCTTCTGCAGGCTCCCACAAAGGAGATTCTTGTGTGAGGTTTGTGGGCAGCTCAAAACAGACAAGTCCAAAGCCGAGTCTCCAGGTACTGGAGATGAGAAGCTCTGGACAGGTGGATCATCCACAGTACCTTGGCCAAGATTTTGGACTATGGTTTAATGACATCAGGCTGTGCACAGATACAGGGAGATTTTAGTGGTACTTTTAGCAAGGTAAGGAAGAGAAGGAAAAAGGGAAAGAAAATTCTTGTGAATCTCAACAGACCTGCAAGATATTTCTATTGTCACCCAAAAAAGTAAAAGAAACATTTCTGCAGAGCATTAACCTCAATTTTTTCTCTCACATCAGACTAATTTGGAACTGTCAGCACAAGCATTTTTGTCCTGACCATCCTGTACTCTGGTACACATCCAGCACAGGCAGGGCTAACTGCAGAGGCCCTTCTCCAGTATCATGTCATCGCATTATCCTTTCATTTCTCTTATCAATGCTGCCGTTCAGTTCCACTCCTTATTCCCAGTCCTTATCACAATGAGCCAAGAAAGTGCAGAGCATCAGCCAGGAGGAAAAAAAAAAGAACAGGTGAAATTCTGATGTTGTCAGCTAAAATACTTTCCAGATGAGCTCTGCCCACAAAGGAGCTGAATCTTGGTGATTTAGTTGCCAAATTTTACGTTTGCTCCCTCTCCCCCATCTCTCGTCTCAGCTGTGAGCTCAAAGTAGAGGCCTGACACTGCAAAGTGTTAATAGAATTAGTCTGCTGCTATAAACTGTTCACTAGGGCTTGTTAGCTCAATTGTTGATGCTAAATTCTTATCAGCAGAGCCACCTAAAAGAGCATTAATCAAGAAAGGCTGAACTCCCTGCCTGGGTCACAGAAATTTAATTAAACCCCAAGTAAAACTGGAAAATCATTTTGAAAAGAGAAGCGATGAATGCAAAATGCTTTTCATCATTTGATTCTGCATCTTCATAGTTCAAACCCTCAGCTATGATTTCAAAGAGAGTTTTGCCAGAGCAAAGGCTGAGTGAAACACAGATGAGACTTTCCTCACTGCCTCCTTTAATACAAAGGTCCTGATGCTCATCTAGCGTAAATGAAATACAGAAAACCATCATTTAAGGCCTGCTAAGAACCTGGACCCACAAATGCAAAAGAGCAGAATGCCTGTTTCAAGCAAAATAGCAATCTCCTTGAGTAAGGTTCTGTTACGGTTTAGGTTGTGTTATTAGTTCATGGATTTGCATCTATTTTGCATTTACTGTGCAAAAAGTCTCATGTAACAAACCATTTATTTGGTAGATGCAGAGAAATATCAGTACTGGTGTTGGTACGACCTCATGTGGGATACTGTGTGTAGTTCTGGGACCCTGTCTTTGGAAAAAGAAAAGATTAATTTATCCTTGAACAGGTGCAGGAAAGGACTGGCAGAGTGATTAGCAGAACGGAGAACCTATCTTAGGAGGGGAGATTAAAAGAGCTTGGCTTGTTTAGCCTAGAAAAACAAAGGTTAAGAGGGGATATTATTACTCTTCATAAATACATTCAGGGTGGGAGGAAGGGGAATGATTTATGGTACAGGATAATACGGGTAAGAGATCAAATAAGATGTGTCTTGGCCAGGAATAAATTTCCATTGGAAATCTGAAGATGTTTCCTTATTGCTGGAGGAGGGAAGTTTTGGAAAGACCTTCTGAGCAGGACAGATAAGCCCTCATGGTCTTTGTGAGGAATGGACAATTGTGACTGGCTCAGCCCGACAGGTGAGTCTGCAGGTGGGACATGTAGGACTGCCAAAGGCAAAGCAGGAAAGTGTGATATGGCTGCTGTCTGGTTGCATTTTTATTATTTATGAATCTATAAAATACAGTGATTTTATTTAATCCATGAATCACTTATAAGATCCAAGCATCATTTTCTTCTCCCATAAATATGAAAAGCTCAATTTTTGAGATGTTTATTTGGCAGTTGTGTCCTAAATCATGGCAGAGACAGCAGAGAGACAGGACACAGAGCAGGGCTCATTGGTGCTCCTGGCAATACCAAGAAGAAATGAGGCACCTTGCTGCTCCATGTCCCCAGTGTCACGGATCTCTGGTGACACCTTCTCCCACTCTCAGCCAGGCTGCACCATCTCCTGGCTGCTTTCCTTTAATGACACACTTAAGTGAGATGAATCCAGGTCTTTACGAGTCCTTTTTCCAAGTGGCACTGGTTATGCACAGAGCAATACAGTGGAAATCAAGACATATGTTCTTCCTCTTGCTTCAGCAATTGCTCACAGAGCCCTTGGATGAAGTGAAGCAAGAGAATAGCTTTAGGAGACACACACAACACACACATACATCCTTTGCTGTCAGTGTGTTAATGGTAATACTAGTATAAATGCATATGTCTGCATGTATTTGCATATATGCATATGTGTGCATATGCATAGATAGTATTTGCATATGAAAGTGGTACAGTGCCAAACTGACCAGAAAAGGCAACACAGCATATTTTACAAAATGGAAAAAATAGTGAAAATATAACCCCAAGATTTAATACTCCCCCAGCTCTTAATTTATATGAGTCATCCTGTTGCTCACTAATTACCCCCCTGACTTAAACAACCATCTGCACTGCCAGGCTGCAGGTCAGCTCAGTCTGCTGGGCCCTGGTTTGCAGGCTGAAGTGCATTTTTATGATTTGATCTTTCAAATAAATAACAACATCCCATTTTAACTGATGGTCCCTATGACAGAGTTCAGAAGGTAATTCAGGTGTTTGAGAAATATTCATTACAGATATTGGTTTAAAAAAAAATGAAGGAGGAAACTGTAAACGACAGGGAAATAAAGACAAGGAAAAGCAAGAAAAGTCTTAGCTTCAGCTCACCCTCGTGAAAATTGCTTTCTCTCAGCAATTAAGTATCTCACCTAAAAAAGGATGGAGACCTGATTCCCCCTGGTAAGTCTGGGGGCTGCTGAGAGTAGGGAGTGGGGTTGTACTTGTGCCAGGGAGGGTCCCTGCCCTGCCCCAGCGCAGGAGAAGATGCTGAGGTGGAACCTCCGAACCCTGAAGCAACGCCTGTACTGCTGGGGACACCTTGTGGTACGCGGCTGAGAGAGAACAACGCTGGGATTTAAGTGCTTTCCCAATCCCAGTCCGTTTTTCCCACTCCCAGAGGCTGCCAGGGGCAGCTGCCCACACTCGTTCCCAGCCAGCACAGGTACAGGAGTGAGTTACTCATCTATTGCTGACTGTGACCCCTGGCTAACAAAGCCCTAGATGAGCTGTAAGGAGGAGAGGAAGGTGTTTTTAAAGAGCAGGGAAAGAAGGAGCAGGAAGAATCAGCAACCGGAGACCCACAGAATCATGAAACACCCAACCATTCTGTTTTTCTAAATATGGGGATTTTTGCAATATTTTTTGGTTTCCTCTAGGGCTGGAGCCATGACCTACATGGAGGTGTTTTCAGCAACAACTATATTTTCAAAGAAAATAGGTGGGAAAAAGCTCCCAGGCAAGCAGAACCAGCGGGTGCCAGTGGGAAGCTGGGGATAAGCCCAGGGAGCAGTGACAGCGTGTTGCCCGGGCACAGCTTGGCACGAGGGATTTGGGCCATGTGCAGCAGGGGTGTTGCATGAGTTAGAAGTGCAGAAAATAACCTGTCTCTTGGAGGTGACTGTGTCCTTTCAGCTATTCCCTCCCCATCATTGTGCCCCTGACATGTTTGGGGTGCAATGAGGTGGAGACTTGTGGTGGGTAAGTATCCTCCCTGTGTAATTCTCCCGGATAATCCCTATAATTCTCTGTCTGGAAATAGAAGAGGCCGCAAGACTCACTGGTCTTGTCACTTTAAGGCTGGAAGGAATCATGAATACACCTCGGATAGCACAGGGTATTTGGGAATCCCTAAAACATTCCTCAAGTTCTTTCTGGGCTTCTTGAGGACTCGCTGGTGCAAGAAAGAGGCACAAGAAGTGCTCGGTCCTGCCCCTTCAAGCTCTCTGCTGCAGCAATCACAGGGAAATTTTTTACCCAGCTTTTAACAATTTCTGTACAAAAATAAAATTAGAAAAAAACCCAAAAAACCCAACAGCTACTTTTCAAGTGGTTCTGGCGGCAAGGGGAGTAGATGCCGAGTGGAAGCCCTGGAGTCACACGTGCAAGGGGTCTGTCCGTCCTGCATTTGCAGTTTCCACGGCGGTGCTGAAGAAGAGCCCAGCGCAATCACCACGGCCTGCTGGGCTTGAATCAGCAAGGAGGAGTTTCAGTGCCCGCTCTCCACGAATAATCCCATTCTCCCAGGCAGCTGTCTGCTGCGAAATGAAAGTGCAGACATCCACAGAATTACCCTGCTGCCTGTTTGCAGAGTCTGCTGTTATCACGTTAATGAAGGCAGCTGAGATAATCACCTTAAAGCATAAATAAATCTCGGATGCTGATTCACTTTCTCCTCTTTGAGTCTCATTTGCCAGAGTAATTCTTATTTTTTTTTCTTGTTGTGTCTGCCGAGACAGCTTTTTTCTCCCCACAATTCATCTCCAGACAACTTAAATCAAGAAGCCTTTTGTTCAGCTGTGGTTATTCCTTCTCATTTTGCAGCCGTATGCAGTATGAAGTCCCACGTGAAGATCTAAGGCCAGTCCTGGCAATTTTGTTTGCTCTGCAGCCCCAGCCAGTGCTGTGTGGGTCACGGACAGATGAAGGCAAACACACACTTTTAGAGGACAACTTCTCTCGGTCTGATAGGTGACAGGAGACACCTTTTCTCCCTGCCATGTTACAACCACTGAAGGAGCTTAGATGGGTAAAATTTAAATTAGGGGATCGTGTTGGGGGATCCCTCACTATACGAATGGCAAGTCAGACATCGTGAATATATCACAATATCACAATATTCCATGTTTCCTTGAAGGCCCAGCCCCTGGAGTCAGGTGAATTTGAATTTACACTCCTCAGTAAATTCGCGTCTGACATTTACAGTCGCAGCAAAAAAAACCCCAAACCAACCCCAAAATCCAAGCGCGTAACTCAAGTTTAGGTGTCCACAGGCTCAAAATGAAGAACATCAACCAGTTCCCACAGCAATTTAATTGTTTTTATTCCTAAATTCCCTCTTTTTTTTAAATTTTTTTTTATTTCCCACAAGCCTGACTAAAGACAGCAGAACATCTGGTGCTGGCCAGGCTTCAGGGATGTTGTGCCAGATCCCATTGGCATCTGCCCAGCTCCCCTTACCCACCCCACAGCCTGGGGAGCACTGGGAGCACTGGGAGCACTGGGATCACTCGGATCACTCGGATCACTGGGAGCACTGGGAGCACTGGGAGGTAAGCTGAAGCAGCAGGTGTAGCAATGCAGCCTTATGCTGGGAACCAGACACGGCGGCAGAGCAGAGGGTGCAGGCCTGGGGGATGCTCCCAGGATGGACGGGAAGGAAGGGAGCCGTGCGGTGCCGGTACGTGATGCTGCGTTTGCACGGCTGGGTTTTGGTAGCGGGGGCAGCTGGGGGGCACCGGGGGTGCCCTCTGTGAGAAGCCCTGAAGACTCTTCCCCATATCTGATGGAGAATCCCAGCCTGCTCCCTGCCTGGCGCCCCCCGCGCGGGACCAGCCCGGCAGTGGTACAGTCCTGCCCACCCCCCCGGCCGGCTCTGCATGGTACGGCCCGCCCCCCGCCGGACAGAGCAATGGTATGACCCACGCTCCCCTTTCCTCCCCCCCGGGCCTTCAGCGGTGGTGCGCGCCGCGCGTGCGCAGTGGCGCGGCCGGCGCTCAGCTGGGGCAGTG
>VWZF01002613.1:391058-477564 GCA_013396755.1 Sclerurus mexicanus | reverse complement strand
AAGAACCGAAAAGAGCCGAACCGAGCCGAAGAGAACCGAACGGAGCCGAACCGAACCGAACCGGAACGCGCCGGGTGGAGCCGAACCGAACGGAACCGAGAGGAGCCGAGCGGAGCCGAACCGAACCGAGAGGAGCCGAGCGGAGCCGAACCGCCGCCCCTCAGGTGCCGCCTGTCTTACCAAATCAATAAATAACCTCCCTGAGCTCCGCTGTTCCTCCTGCAGCGTGCTGTGCCAGAGCGGGGATTGCCCTGGAGACCTGCCGGGGGTGAAGAATTGCGTCTCGGTGCCCTGTGCATTGTTTGGAGCCTGTTTGTTTGCCGTGGGGAGGGAGGGACCGCTGCGGTGGCGGCGTTATGTTGTGAGGGCAGCCCCTCACGCCGGGCTGGTCCGCTCTCTGTTTTGTTTGCTCGCTCTCTGTTTTGTTTGCTCGCTCGCTGTTTTGTTTGCTCGCTCNGAGGAGCCGAGCGGAGCCGAACCGAACCGAGAGGAGCCGAGCGGAGCCGAACCGCCGCCCCTCAGGTGCCGCCTGTCTTACCAAATCAATAAATAACCTCCCTGAGCTCCGCTGTTCCTCCTGCAGCGTGCTGTGCCAGAGCGGGGATTGCCCTGGAGACCTGCCGGGGGTGAAGAATTGCGTCTCGGTGCCCTGTGCATTGTTTGGAGCCTGTTTGTTTGCCGTGGGGAGGGAGGGACCGCTGCGGTGGCGGCGTTATGTTGTGAGGGCAGCCCCTCACGCCGGGCTGGTCCGCTCTCTGTTTTGTTTGCTCGCTCTCTGTTTTGTTTGCTCGCTCTCTGTTTTGTTTGCTCGCTCTCTGTTTTGTTTGCTCGCTCGCTGTTTTGTTTGCTCGCTCGCTGTTGTGCTTGTTCACTCTCTGTTTTGTTTGCTCACTCTCTGTTTTGTCTTTGCTCGCTCGCTGTTGTGCTTGTTCACTCTCTGTTTTGTTTTGCTCGCAGTTTTGTTTGTTCACTCTCTTGTTTTGTTTGCTCGTCCGCTAATTTGTTTGCTCGCTCTTTGTTTTGTTTGCTCAGTTGTTTGTTCTCTGTTCTGTTTTCCCCAAAGGGGAGGATGCCCAGGGGGTGTTTCAGCCCCCAGAGGCTGCTGGGTTTGTGTCCGTGTTGTGTGAGCGGCCAGCCAGCCCAGTTTTTATGTCGTGAACTTTGTCCCTGCTCAGATTTGTGGAAATCTCTGTGTTTTTTTTAACCTCAGAAGTGAGGAAAAAATGCAGCCGGGCTTGTTGTGGAGGGGGAGGATTTTCTTTTGGAAAGTTTGTTAAAAATAAGTCCTCCTCACGCTCCTGGCCCCCACAAAGTTAAAGCAAAGGTGTAGAATTACACGAAGAGTTTGAATGTCAAAAGTTGTGTGCATAAAACATTAATTTTATTGGAAGTAAGTTAATGTCCAGTAAAAGTGATAATTTTTGACCTCTGTCAGGACTCGGATATTGCTTGATCTCACCAGAAAAACGTCTCAGACAAGGATTGTTGGGATTGTTGTTGTGTTCTGTTGTAGGACATGGAAAAACACTTGTTCGTGTAGCTGAGCTGAAACCAGGTCAGACCAGTTGTCCCAGTGGGGCTCAGCTACGTCAGGACGAGTTCATTGGGGTTCCAAAGTGGAACACTGCTAAAGGCACAACTCTTCATTCTTACTTGAAATCTAAAAATTAAGTTGCTTTTTTTTTTTAGTAGCAGAAAGAGTGGAAGAAAGAAGCAAGCCTGAGAACAAAAACATATAAAAGAAAGTCAAGGGAATCAATACCCACAGGGAAGAGAGTATTTTAATGTGGAATGTTACATGAAGTGTATTGACCAGAGATACACATAGTGTGCATTTGCACACAGTGAGGTTTAGTGCATGTTAAGAGGAGGGGGAAGAAATAATTGCTATATTAACCCACCTGAGCCCTCAACTTCTTGTTTTTTCACTGTGAAGTAATAAAACACAATCATTTTTTGCAGAGAAATTAAGGAGTAACTGTAGAAAGGAGAGGGTTGGCTTTTTATTTCAAGTTGTATTAATGGTCTGGAATTGGATTGATGTGTTTGAGACATGAATGGATTAAAAACTGGCTTGAAGTCCCTGCCTAAGTATTTCCTATTTTGTGTGCCTCTCCAGGTAATTAGAATGGCATGTTATTTAAATAACTGTGAAATTTCCTTGGAGTCCTGTAGCTTTTCTTTGTTTCTTCTGAAAACGAAAGTCTGTAATTTGCTCTTGCTGAATGTAACAAATAAACCCCAACAATTTCGCTGTAGGCAGGTTTTCTGATGAACTCCAAAGCTGCTGCTTCTGTGGTTATTATTGTGAGCAGGGACAGACATTGTAAATAAATGTGTTTTCTGGAAAGGATTCTTTTTTCTTAAGATATGAGAAGGATGAAAAAGCTAGGTCAATTCTGAGTGATACGTTGTTCTGTACTTTTCTCCCCATATACCTTTAAAACCTGTAGTTATTTTACTATATGAAGCATTATAACCCTGTAAAGTGCATTGCACAGTCAAGGAAGGTGTTTGCTTTTCTTACTCCACACCAACAAGCCTGAGTAAGTCCATAATCATATCAGTGAAGTCAGAAGTGTTTGTAATTCAGATATCTCTGTCACTCAGGAGTTACCAAATTGAAGGTGAGCTCACATAGGGCTTAAAAGAACCTAAGAAATCCCACAGGCTGTAGTGGAAATTCTCTCTGCAGTTGCTGTCTGTATCATTAAGCGCTTTACTAGTGGTGGTGGCTCAAGCTCTAGAGGTAAGCTGTGTGAAAGTGCATTTGCTAAAGTAAGCAGGGTTGATAGGTCAGAGTTGTTGGGGTTTTTTAACCTCTGTGAAATCAACATCCTCATGCACATTCAAAGAAAATGTAATTTGAGATTTTTCTGTATTTGCTGCCTGTGTCTTAGTCTCTCTAGCTGTTAGAGATAGGAAGTCTGCTCGTGGCAAGAATTCTAACAGACAGGCCGAACTTGTGCTTTTGGTTGGGCTTGCAATGAAAAATGACCTTAAGCACAGGAGCTGGAATAATCCTTTATATAAAAGGGTTCAGTGGAAAAGCTGACGTGCTGGTAAAACTCTGGGAGTGTTTGAAGACAGGAATTGCACATTGAAATTGCCTATTGTGATTTTTTTTTCCCCCCACTACTGTCAGGTACTGGATACCAGATTTGCTGCATTTTGTTTTTCATTGTTGGAACAGCAGCTGGGAGTGCTGCTGGTGGTGTTTATCTTGTGCTTATGGTCCTTGGAGTATGTAAAGGTCTCTCTCAAAATACTTCGTTTACAGCAGCACAGTTTAGGGTTGAAATGCATGTTCTGTTAAATCACCTTCCTTTATTCTTTTGCTTTTAGTGTTTATAGAAGACCATTGAAGATGGGAGGTGCAGTGAGCGCGGGAGAAGATAACGATGAATTAATTGATAACCTGAAGGAGGCACAATACATCAGGACAGAACTGGTGGAACAGGCCTTCCGAGCCATTGATCGAGCAGATTACTACCTGGAAGAGTTCAAAGACAATGCCTACAAGGACTTGGCATGGAAGCATGGGAATATTCATCTCTCAGCACCATGCATTTACTCTGAGGTGATGGAAGCTTTGGATCTGCAACCAGGGCTGTCATTTTTGAATCTTGGCAGTGGCACTGGTTATCTGAGTTCTATGGTTGGACTCATCTTGGGTAAATACCTTTTCAATCACGTTAACTGTTTATGCTAGATTATTAAAAATATGTTTTGAAATTGGGAACGAATCATTCCTCAAGTAATGAAACAAAAAGATAGCTGGGGAAGTAAAGAATGTGTTAATGCAGCTTGCCAGTTTATCAGGATTCTCACAACCTTCTCTCTGGAACCAGATGGGATCCAGATTTCTGTGGCAGATCAGAACAGGCACTGATATAGTTCCAGAGGTGACTGCAGTGGATTCCTGCAGGACGGGAAATAAACTGGGGAGTAGTTTCCCCTTAAGGATGACCCCAGCTCAGGATCAGGAGTACAGAGTTGAAAATAGGTTTGAGCATATCCACAGAAACCTGTGACTGTACCTGCCCTGTGCCTGGTTTGTGTTCACACTGCCTTTGTAGACTGAGACATGTTTGAGGTCCACTTTTGACATTTAACATCTAACAGACAGATGGAAATATTTGCTGGAAAACATTTGAGTGCAGCAGAACTGATTTTGTGACCACATCTACAGTGGCACAAAGCAAATGACCCAAGTGCAGTTGTATGCTTGCAGTTCACCTGAAGTGTTTCAGTCAGAGCTGTGCTGCCAGGATAGGTCGCAAATGGCTGTAGGATACGAACTTCCCTTTTGTGGGAGTGTCAAGGATTTTAACTGCTGAGATACTTGTTCTCAGGGTAGAGTGTCATTCCCATCTCCCATTTGTGGTTTTCTCTTAGGTTTGTTGAGATTGTCAAGGACACCAACATGTAACTCCAGGGCTTTTATAGTCTTGTGAATTTTTGCAAAAGCTACCCTCTCCGTTCTGAATAAAAAGCATGAGTGCTGAACAACTTCTGTATCTTGCAGTTTATCTTTGCTGTTAATTGAGGTACAGTGTATGATGACTGTTTCTAATTCCTTGGCAAAGAGTTTTAACATACCAGCCAGGGGATATAAAAATAATATAAACATTTTTAAGGGATGTATTAAAACATACAGGCAGTTCTGCCTTGGAATTTTTTTCCAGGTGGTCAGTTTTACAGCAATGGCATTGGTGCTTCCCTGCTATGGAGACGTTTCCTGTGTAGTTAAAAGCAAATGATTCAGAATCAATTGTGCAAGACAGGCTAATTTGCTGCCAGAAATTGCAGATATAGGGTTGCAATTCCCACTGTAGTACTAAGAGAGCTGACCCTACACAAACACTAACTGTCTAACACTCACAGGATCTGTTCTAGGAAGTAACCCAAACTGTATTAATCCTGGTGGATTTTGTGTTGTTGCCTGTTACCATTATCCTGCTATTCTACATTCGCAGGTCCCTTTGGTGTTAACCACGGTGTGGAGCTTCATTCTGATGTGATTGAATATGCGAAGCAGAAATTGGACTTCTTCATTAAAACAAGCGACAGCTTTGACAAGTGAGTGCAAAATGCCTGTTTGGATTAATTTTGTGCATTTGGCTTTAGTTGTGGCAGTTCTCGCTCCCATGTGGCCCCCCTGGATTCAGGGTAATCTGAGGATTCAGGCTCCTTAGGCTTGCTGAGCTGCAGTGTGTGACCTTCGAAGCCCATGTGTATTGTGGGGGAGTTTCTGAAATGTTTGCTGTGTTTTTAATAGCAGTGCTGATGTTGCAGGGTTTAGAGGGAGCTGAAGGAGTTTGTTTGTTTTGAAATACACTTGCAGTAACAGCTTGAAACTTGCAAATAAAAATACTTGTTCTTTTTCTGATCTGATTCAGAAGAATTAATTTCTGTGGTGGCCTACTATGTTTTATCTGAGAAGAGGAAAAATGGCGTTTTAAAATATGAAAGTAGTTTTAAGATGATTAAGTTGGTAGTAAAACCGCTTGGGATTTGATTTATGTTCTTCCTTAGAACCTCCATTTTGCTGCTGTCACAAGTAATAACTTTCCAGCGAGATAACCACTGCCAATAGTAACCTCAGCAATAAAAGTTGTAGCTGTCATATTTTTGGATCCGTTTCACAGTTTGTTCAAACAGGGAAGCAAAGCGTCTGTGGATACCTGATCTCCTCCTCTCCTGGGAGGAAGAAAATTAAGGTCATTACATGCTGGATTTTAGACTACTCAGCCTTGTGCTGCTCCTGCTGCACTGGAAAGCTACTAATGAGAGTATTTTCTGGATGCTGGCAGCAGACTGACAGTTTTTGGCGTGGATGGTGCTCAACTGGGTTTTTTCAGAGTCACACTGCAATTGTTTGAATAGATGTTTTAGGGAAGACTTTTTTCTCTCTCCAGACAAATATAGCTATGGAGCAAAAGCGAGCTGAATTCAGAAATCATCATGACTGGAAAGTTGGCATTGCTGAGTGATGTCTGCTGGGTTGTGCTGTTGGAACACTGTGTGCAGGAACTGTTCACTGGCTGCTCTGAATGTCCAGCACACTTTTCAAAACCAGAAAGCTTCAGGAAGTGTTTAGAAATAAATAGGTGCTATATTGAGCTGCCATTCAAGATACCAGAAGAAGAATGAATGTGTTGTACAACTTCATAAATGTAGGGCTTAAAACTGGTTTTGGACTGTGTAAGAAAACTAGAAGCATCATAGAATCATTCATTTTTCTTTTAAACTGAGTCAGAAATGCTGTAGGCAAAAGGTCTTTTTTTATGAAGGATAAAATCACAGTTCTTTTGAAGCTAGTGGCAAAACTTCCATTGCTTCAGCAAAGCATATTTCTGTAGCATCAAGTGATACTCCCCACAACATCTGAAAACCAGTTGAAAGCTTTTGAAAATGCAAAAATAAACCCAGGTGCAGTCCTTGAAAGACTTTGACGTTTGGAATCACAGGTCTAATATTTATATTTGCATTTTATTACTGAGTCAGCATCAAGTGACTAGAAATAGCTTGTTCTGAAGAGTTAACTGCATCTCAAGTATGAAATTATGCATCCTTATCCTTTGGAGATTCTAATCCATGAACTCTGACCTCATTGTTCTATGGTTTTGAGATTTCTAGCAGTGTTCTGTTACAATAATATCTAGAATAGATGGGCTTTGGAGGAGAAATCCTGTAAAACTTTATTTTTTCCAAGTGTTTTTCATAGTTTAATCTTTACAGAATTTTGAAAATAATTCATTTGATAAATTGTAACATTCTTGTCTGACACAAGTCATCTTCACTTTCAGATTTGAATTTTGTGAGCCGTCCTTTGTTACTGGCAACTGTTTGGAGATTTCTCCGGACTGCACTCAGTATGACCGTGTTTACTGTGGTGCTGGAGTACAGAAGGAACATGAGGACTACATGAAGAACCTCTTGAAAATTGGGGGAATTCTTGTCATGCCTCTGGAAGAGAAGGTTAAATGCCTTTCTTCTGTTTCTCTTTCAGTTATTCTTAATTCTGATTTAGTCAATAGCTGTTCTTTTATCTTGCCCTTGTGGCAGGTTGAAGAAAGTGTTAAGTCCACCAGTTTTCACTATGAGTGGAAACTGAAGTCTGCACGTTCATAATATTGAAGAAATTTATAGTTCTACCAATCTTTCACATAATGCAGTCTGTTAATTGCAATTTTACTTCCATGTTGCAGAAAATGTAAGCAGGGTTTTGTTCAATTACATAATCCAGTGTTTTGCTTAATGATAAAATACAGAATTTTGCACTGTAACTAGTGAGTTAATGTAGGAGATTTGAGCTGGATCATAAATCCACTGATTTGCAGACCTTCAGGAGTGAATGTTCATTGGCGACTGATGAGTTTTCTCAGGTGTCAGACACAGCAGTTCTGTCCCAGAATGGAGAGAGATCTGGGAAAGCAGAGTGACCCAAACTGCCAGTGACCATGCTCTGTTGAAACAGTTGCATGGGGCTAATTCTGCAAACAGTTCTCATTTTAAAAAAAAAAAAACAAACCTGTTTCTCCTTACTACTTTTCACTGTTGAAGCTTCTAGTACTTTAACCACTTGTCCAGGCAGAAATGTTGTTTGTTCATTTTTTTTGGTACAAAAATCTCACTGTAATTCACACAATGGACAATAATCTCCTTGTTTTGGTTTAGTTGACTAAGATAACTCGTATTGGTCCTTCTGCCTGGGAGACCAAGAAGATTCTTGCTGTTTCTTTTGCTCCTTTGATTCAGCCAAACCACGCAGAGTCAGGAAAATCAAGGCTTGTTCACTTGCGTGAGTACAGACATTTTTGAGCATGGGGGAGGCTTCTTCTGCTTTTTGGCTGTGAGCTGTAACATCCCTGGGAATCCTTTCAAGGAAAATTGCTCCAAGTGCTTCTTTTTTGGACAGCTGTCTGTCTTGTGCAAGAATGGGAGTTGCATAAAATGGATTCTAAATCATAGTCTCATAGAATGGCCTGGGTTGGAAGGGACCTTAAAGATCATCTAGTTCCAACCCCTTGCCATGGACAGAGACACCTTCCACTAGACCATCATTCTAAATACAAGTTATTTGAACTTTTTCCCTGAATTTTGAGGGATATTTGATCATTGGTTTTGCACATTCTGTTTCAGTCCTGAGTGATGTACTGTCATGGTTCTCGGGCACTGGGCCATGATGATGGAAAATGCACAACCAATACCTGTGAACAAACGTATCTAGTCAAAGGCTCTCACCCCCCAGCAATTCAGAATTACCCTGAACCTGGAATGCTTGAGGGATACAAGTTGTGCAGTTCTTGGTCAGCTGTTTGAAATGCAGGTTGTATCAGTGGCCTCAATCTTTAGATTAAGACTTCAGTGTCGAGAGGCTGCTGAAGACAGAGATACTTTCATAAAGGGATTAGTCAGGCTTTGGCCTTATTCTGGAAGGGTGTCTGCATGTCAAAAGGGAGCTCAGGAAACAGTCCATACTGTGCTGGAAAGTCCAATAAGTGCATGTCTCAGCATGTTACGCATGCAGGTTGCTTTATAGTGAGACCTGCACGTGTATTACGTGTAATTTTTTAATGCTTCCTTCATTCAGGTCCCAGGAAAGCTTACTTGTTGGTAGAAGACAAGGATTTTTTATTTCAGTTTTAGTTCATGGATGTGTGTGCATCCGTACATTTTTTTTCTTTATGCTGCTTGAGTTACATTGTGTATTTAAGGGCTGGCAGCAAATAAGTGCAGAAGACAGGACAGTCTTACAAGCCATTAATGTGGGAGGTATTTTAATACAGTAACTTATTGTATGCTTCTATAATTACTTCTACAAAATGTTTTCCAGCCTGTCTTCACCCACTAAGTCTGAAGCAGTTTTTGAGGAGCATAAATTGTACTCGTGTTTTATAAATGCTGAAGTAACAGCTCAGTAGAAAAATCATTTTACGGAAGAGTTAAATAGACTTCAGGTCTAGTTATCTACAGTAGAAAAATAGCTTTTTCTAAGTAATTAAACAGTCACAGTTCTAATTGCTAAGTCTGCATTCTTATAACCTTTAAGATGTGTATCTTAAAAAAATGGAGAACTTCAAAATAGGGAAATTTTTTAATGAGAGAAATGCATAATCGAATTTTGTTTGGAAAGTTGCAATGCAGTTTATCTGAGTTGACAGGAGTTGAATAGAGCTGTTTGTGTAATCGCAGCAGGGATTTCAAATGGCCTGATTTAATTTGAGCAAACAGAACTTTTCCTGTGAGTACTTTTGTGCGGGAGTTTCTCTGTATCTGCTCATGGGTCTTGTTTTGTTCCAGCCCCTGTGGCCGTTCGCAGCCTCCAGGACCTGGCTCGCATCGCCATCCGAGGAACCATTAAGAAAATAATTCATCAAGAAACAATGAGAAATGGGAATGGGCTGAAGAACCCTCCGAGGTTTAAACGGAGACGTGTCCGTCGCCGGCGCATGGAAACGATTGTTTTCTTGGACAGAGAGGTCTTCGCCAGCCGGATCTCCAGCCCATCAGATGATAACAACAACAGCGAGGATATCGAGGAGGAGAGGCATGAAGAGGAAGAAACTAAACCCTCTGAACTAAAGCCAGATCCTCCTGTAAACTTTCTGAGAGAAAAGGTCTTGAGTCTGCCTTTGCCTGATCCCTTGAAGTATTACTTGCTTTATTACAGGGAGAAATAGTTTCTTTCTCCTAGAAAGTGGGAAGTAGGCAGAAAATAAAGTACTACTTAGGGCTTGACAAATGTACACCACTTGCTTGCCTGCAAATGTGACCACCCAAGGCAGTAGGCTTGCTGGAGAATGTGGCTGCTGTAAACTTCAACATTATAGCTTTTTTGAGTTTCTTCTTCCTTCTCAGTTGTGTGCTATAATTTATCCTACAGCAGGGGTTCCTTAGGAAGCAAGTTGGTGAAATGCTCAGCTGCTTATGGAAAGGAGGATTTAATTCCCTTGAAACTAACTGCACAGAGATATTCTAAAAATCTTGTGGCTGCTTTACTGAATACCAGTTTTGAAAACCTCTTAAGCAGTTCCTCAAAGACCTTTCCTGTCTGTGCTCTCTCCCACTAAACCTGCCATGTGTTTACCATGGTGTGTGTTTAATGGAGGATGAAGATTATTAGTAAAAACTGATCTGGCCAATCTTGTTTCTTCCAGTAATCTGAAAAAGCACAACTTTTACAGAAAGGTGAGAATTTTTGGCATTACCCTTGTGGCATCCAGGTTTTGAATGAGAAGGAAAGCATCAGCTGCTCTTTGGTTTTACTATTATAAGCTATATATAATTTTTCAGTGAAAAGTGAAAGTGTTTTACAGAATATCGATTTTCTTAATGGGAAACCGTGTTCTAGTGAATGAGTTGGGTTTTTGGGTTTTTTTCCCCCTTTTTTTAAGCAATGGAGGCAAGTGAATTGCAAAGCTGCTTAGCTTTGACAGGATGCAGCAGTAGTCAGGGTTGGGACTGTTGTCTCTGGAAATGTTTACAGAATAATTCTGAGTGGGGAAGAGGGTAGAGAGGAGCTGCAGAGCAGTGAGTTTGTGAAAACTGGCTGTGAAAGCAGAATCTCTTGAGTTTTGCTGTTGTGTGAGCCCAGATGATCTAAGTTAAGCGCAGAGCACCAGCCTGAGAAGTAAGTCAGCCAAATGTAGTTTTCTGGAGGGTGTATAGAACCTGAAAACAGTCTAGAGAGCCAGACTGGTGCAATTCTTAGGGGTTATGTGTGTGCCCTTGCTGTGGCAAGGTGGCTGGAATACTACTTGTGCACACATGTTCCATGTATGGTGGGTAGCTTGGTATGTTATTTTATTCCTGCAACAAGGAAGTAGATGTTTTTAACAGGCTCGTATGGAAGGACTGGACACTCTGCAGTTCTGTGGATGTGAGCTCTAATTTTTATTCCCAAGTCTTCCTGTCACAGAGATGGAAGGAGATACCATGGAATCACAGAATGGTTTGGGTTGGAAGGAACCTTGAAGACCATCTGGTTACAATCCCCTTCTATGGGTAGGAACGCCTTCCAATAGAACAGGTTATTCAGATCCCCATCCAGCCTGGCCTTGAATAGTTCCAGGGGTGGGGAGTCTATAATGTCTGTGGACAAAAAACACCATGTTTAGGAGAGTTTTACTTGGTTCAGCCTGTTTGAAAATCTATCTAAACTGGTAAAGGTTGGAAAGAAACTCGAGTGTGTGTTGATGTAAAATGCTCCTAAAGCTGGGAGGGTTGAAAGGCCCTCTCTCAGTAGGTATTGAAGCTGTGTTAAGGCATTGCCCCATCAGAAGCACTTAAGCTGATATCACTTTGGTATCTTTTTTTTTTGTGTGTGTGTGTGCTGTCTCCTCATCTTCTGAGGAGGAGTGAAAGAAGACCGTCTTGCCAAAAATACGCCGAGTTTTCGTTTAATGGTCCTGAGTTGCACAACTTGCTTCATGATAAATAGTGTTTCAGAGTTCTGTGTGGCTTTGAAAATAAATGGATAACTCTTGTACGCCTGAGCCCGAAGTGAAGAACTCTTTCTTGCTTTATAGGATTTTTGTGAATCTTTGAGAATATCATCTTGATAACACCGTATCCTATGGCTGCTGGCACATAATACAGTCATAGGCTGTTTTGACTCTGGTTTCCTAAGTCTACCCTTCTGGTCTACGGGGTACCCCAAGTTAGTGCTCCCTTGGGTTTTTATTTCTGTAAGTGGGGAAGTTCTGTGGCCACTGAGCTGATGGTTTCCTGTAAACATGCATGTATCCATCCTGTAATTCTGGCAACTGCAATGGATTCCTTTCCACAGATGAAAATCCTGAATATGGTGGTAAATTGAGGCTTAATCTTATATATAATTATTCTCTGTGTTCCCCCAAAGGCTGTGGCCTCTGTATTTGTTAGATACTTCTGCTTAATAGCTGTAATACCAGATGCCTTTCTGTATTGTGGCACAACTTCCATACCCCTCTGTAGTTCAGGGTGCCTCTTGCTTTTGGCTACCAGGTCATCTTTCAGTTTAATTACTAGACTTAAAGTTCCTTTAAAAATGGCATTAAACTTCAGGTTCTTACTAGTAAGTCTTGCTGAGATTCTGCTAGAGGGAGGATTATCTTTCATTTATCCCTGTTTGATTTTTATCCCCATCCCAGCCCCAGTTGTAAAAGATATTTTATCGGATTTTCCACCAGATTTGCCTTTTTTATTACATTTGATAGATTTTTGTAGCTTTCTATAAGATGCATAAATACTGCTATTTTTTCCTGGATAAAGTTGAATAAAGAAATATATATATATATAGGAAATTTATGTTCTAGGTTGTGAAATTGTCCCCTTGTCCAAGAAAACACAGATCCAAACACATAGTAGAAATTTTATGTATAATACAACTGTGAAATGGTATTGCTTACAGCCTGAAAATAAGGGGGAACTGTAAATACATTTTCCCTGTGCACAAGCACTTGCACTGTAGTTTTTTAGGCATTTCTAATAGAGGAACTGTAGCAGAGCTGAGTTTGTATGGTCTATAAGCTGTCTAGGAATTCTACCTGCTTTGTTTTAAAAGTCATCACTTTTATTGTGATTCCTTTTAAGTTTCATTCCTGCAGTAAATTTGCAAAAGAACTGAACTTCATGCTGCTTTAATCATGAGTGTATAATTTTAAAAATTTCTGTATTGAAAGTAGAGTTAAATTGGCCTGAGGCACGCAGAAGTGTTACACAATTTAAACTTTATTAATAAGTGGTTCTGTATCAGTAAAGACTTTTTAGCTTTCGTAACATGGCTTTGCATCATGTTGTGATTAGAATACTTTGTAGGTAAGTACTTATTTCCATAATTGAAGGTTAAGACACTAGAACACTAGAAAAAAAACACTTAATAACATGGTGCAGGTGTATAGTTTTATATGAACTCCTCAGAATATAATCTCTCAAAAGAAACCTGCCCATCTGATGAGTTCCAAATCTGTATGTAATGCTCTGTGCAAGATGATTTTTGGAATCAGCACACACACAACTGATGTAGATTTAATCTATCAGAACAATTAAAGAGTGAATTCACTTACCTCTGGACAACAGATATCCAAAGGTGATTCAGTTTATTTCTGTACTTTAAGGAATTGCCTGAACCAAACATGTCAGGAGTTTGTTCCCTGCATTCTGACCTGCAGCTCCCCTCTTGCACCTGAACTCTGCTTCCATGCTTAATTAACACAGATTTTTAAGAGCTGATATTCAAGGCTTTCATTTCTCCAGTACTGAGAATAATATTTTGGCTTCAGCTGTAGTAGAAAACTGATTATAACAGCAAATACAGCTGCTGCTAATTAAATGAATCTGTTAACCTTTATTCTATAGGATAATTGCCTGTCTGTGTTTCTTCTTGTCATTTGTGTGTATGATAAATGTCCTTTTACCAGCTATAACAGGAGATTAGTTAAATGTTAATGTTTTCCTTCACGTGATGCTTGCTGAAAGAAAATCCTTTTCTGCTTTGGGAAGCCATGGATGTGTCGTAGAAATGGTATCAAGGAAATTAAATTTGTTAGATAATGTTTATGTTCACTGTAAAATGTAAAACATCGCAGTTCCCTGGGATGTAGGGAGGGAGATCTTTCTACTGGGACAGAATTCGTAGTTAAAACAAGGAAGGATGGTGGTGGGAAAAAAACCCCACACCTTAGACTAGACAAACCCCTGAACTTCCTTGCATTCTACAGGTTTGCAAAGGCTGTGCAGAGGAGACTGGAAATGCTGGAGAATGGAACACAAGGGTTAACTTTAATTCCAATTGCTGAGGAGTTAGTATCTGGTTCTTGCTCAGTGCTGAATACTCCTTTTTAAGCAATTTGTCATGTTGATGGAAAATCAGATAAATTTATAAGAGAGTAAGGGGACTGGGATTGCTGGTGTTTCATAACATCTCACAATCATCCCATATGTCATGAAGGGGAGATAAGCAAGGTAGGAGAGGCACGGTTCAGGTTCTAGGGAAGATCTGCTTCTAAGTAAATGTGGGGGTTGCAGCTCTTGCCTTTGTGCACTCAAATTATTCCCTATGGCTGCTGTTAAATCTGCTGACTTGGCTGAAGTTCCCATTCCTACAAAGTAGTGGGCAAATACCCATCAATCCTTCCTGAAGCTGCCCCTCAGGCGATGAAATAAGATTCCAGCCAGTAGCTACAGAAACCTGAGTGATGCCTGGCCCGGCCCTCCTGTTGCAATATAAATAAACCTAGAAGGGTTATTTTTTTGTTTGTTTGTTTGTTGTTGCGGAGCATTGGTTTAGAGCTCAGAGTTTATGCACCAAGATGTGATGGAAGGCAGGAGGCAAAAGTCTCGTATTTGTGAAGTGGCCAGATGTGCCAGGGAAAATGATAACTCCAAAATACTCAAGGCATGGTTTGGAGAGAGAATTTTTGTTTTGTTTTCCTAGAAATACTTCCTTACAGAACAGCTCCTAAATAGCTGTGCTACCCTGTCCTAACAAAGTCCACTGTGTTTCGGAAAGAGATGATATGGGGACCAATCAATAGAACTTAAGTCATGGAGGCTTTAATATAATGTGCATTGTCTGATTTCCCCTGGAGGATGTGCCTCTGATGCACTTTGTCTCAAATGGGAATTAAAAGCTGTCATAGTCACCCGGATCAGTCTGATCTCAGCTGCCGGTTGTGGGATAAAGGCTGAGGGTGACAATTTGGCCTTCTACAACCCGTTTTTTTAAGGCAGCGTTGAGTTAGCTTGGGTTGGGTGGCCACTAGAGGACACTCTGCCCAAAACCATGAGTCGGGTCCACAGGGGGAGTGGGGAGTTCAGCGAACTTGCTTAGATTTACAAATGATGTCCGGGCAAACAAATAGCAGGTTGCCTGAGGACTAGGTGCAGAAAACCTGCAGGATAATGCTCTTTTATAGCTGGAAAATACACAGCTTTCACCTTCTATGACGCAAAATTTTAGGTGAAACCCCAAACCCAAGGCTCTCCCCAAATGCTCAGGTGACGGAGAATCTGAAGGGAGAAGGTAACTAGGAAGGTATAAAAGTCACTCTTGTTAGCTACTGCTTTGTTACATTAATTATTTTTTAGTTCACAGTGTAAAGCAGATGTGCAGGTTGATGGGAAACTTCCCTTTGATCTTCCAGATAATGTGGAATGATGCTGTGTTTGGACTTCAAGAACCTTTATATCCTAATGTGTGTCAATGCCTCCCTCAGCTAGACCCACACATTCAGGATCTTGTGTAGTAATAGCTTAAAATCTAAAGACAAGCCTGTTTCACTCTAAGCTTCTTTACAAAAGTGATTAATTCAAATGGAAACAAATCCTGCCTTTTGCATCTCAATTTTACCATCCAATGGGAGAAACAAATGGAGCACTGCATTTTCTACAGTTCAAACTCAGTTTATTTCATTGTTTCTTTCCCTCTTCACACCTCAGTTGCCTTTAATTTCTCCAAAATCCTGATATTTTTCCGAATGGCATCCTTGTAGAAAGAAATTTTATTTGGCAAAATGTCTTTGAAATGAATCAGCTTTTACTCTGCATAAGAAACTTCACAGGTTGCAAGATGGGGATTTGTCTTTATTTGCAGGTTATTTATTTGTTAGTGATCTCCCTTTTCAAATCACTCATCTCTAATGTTCCATGCTCCCATCAATGGTTGGAAATGTATATTTGCTGGATGCTGTAAGAACATATAATAAGAGACAGCCTCTATCCTAAAAGTCTTAATGCCCAATACATTTGACAGGCTGTTAGATAAGACGCTGTCCTTAGATTGCAGAGTGCGCTGAGGCAAAAAATTTGACATAAAAACCTTGACCCTGGATCTTTTACGTCCCAGTTCAGCCCTGGAAGCACAAGATCAGTTTTTGGTCATTGTCCATAAAGGTGCAGTCTGCTATCAGAAAAATGCCCAAGGAGGAGGTGAGGAGTTAACTTGCTGCTCAAGAGAAGCAACAAGGCAAAAATAAATCAAAATTCAGAGTTCATATTTCAGTGCCACAATTAAAGAGGGGTGGGGACAGTCTGATCCTCAGTGATGTGCATAATGGCAGAGGGGGTGGGCGGTTGGACTGTCAAACTGCCTTGATTTAATTGCAAACACATGCTGATGAGTCCCCTCCTCCTGGACCTCAGGGCTGGGAAACTTTTTTTTTTGTCAGCTCCCTGCAGTTCAGAATTGAGGCAAATGCACTGCAGCAAACACCATGCTCATCAAACCTTCAGCTCTTCGAGGCTTTTTGTGTTTTCTCCTCTTGCCTGGTTTCTCCTGCTCCTGCCCCAGTCGCTGCCTGTGCTTCAGGACCACGGTGCGATGCATGCATCTGATGTTGGAAACCATTCCCGAGATCCCGCCCCAGACAAACATACTGTGAGTAACCACTTCATTTTGCTGCCTTCCTTACCTGCTTCGTCTTTAGAAAGAAGGGGAAAAAAGAGTGTCAAGGGCATGTTTTATCTTCCTTTTATTTTTCCCCTCCCCTGCAGAATTCCCTGCCTCACAAACTGTTCTGTGCTTTTAAAACACAAACCAGAAACTGATTCTTTTGGCATCAGTTAATTGCTAATGGGATGATCAAGGGAATTAAAAAATTTAATAAGAATAATGCCAGGGCAGGCACTGGAAGACAGTTTTGGAGAATCAAAGGTCACAAATATTAAACTGAGCTTATAGAAAGGTGCACAGTTTGCATTTCAGAAAGCTTTAGGTGTAGGGGAGAGAGGAAACAGAGCAGCTCAGCCTTTTGTCTCTACCGACACACACTTTCCTAATACATACAACACCATTTCATTCCTAAATTTTGAAGTACTGGTTTTCCAGTTTCTATCTGAACTATACAAACCAAACTTAGAGCTTATTTGGAAAGTAACCACTGTGGTAACTCACAGATTCCTTCAGAAATAAAGTACCTGTCAGTGAGGGAGCTACTGGCGGAGTCCATTCAAAGAGGAAATGTAGAGGAAATGTGTTTGATTTTAGCAAAGTAACTTGCTCTTCCTTGGTTGAACATAGATTTTTATTGAGGGAAAAGTTTGTTTCGTTGGCTGAACTGAGATATTTGTGAGCTCATTAAAGCTTAATTTCTGTTGTGTGGTTGAAATGTGGCAATATTTGCTGTCGCATTTGCTCCTTCTGGCAGCAGCACACTTCATTCTCTGTGCTGCAGGGGGCAAAGCCTGACCCTGACCCATGCTTGTCATTGCACCTTTAGTAAAATTCCAGGTAGTGTCTTGCTGTGATGGAGGTGGCACTGAGTTGCCTGTAAAACTCAGTCTAGAAAGGTGACCAGGTTTTCTAGTGCAGTCACCCTGATTTCCTCTCCTCTGCTCTGACTGTTTTGCATGGATGCTGCTTGTAAAGGGTCCATGTTTTCCCTGCTTAACCATTTGGAAAGCTGGTTTATTTTGTTTAGCAAAAGAGCAATAACTTTGAATGAGAAACTGGGTCTTAAAATATTAACCAAATGGCATAGGTGTGAGACTTAAAAGTAGTAATATTCCAAAATGAGGTGGATATCTTTGTAGACCTTTATTTTTTAAGGCAATTTATCTGGTTTGTTCTCTTTTACTACTGTCTGCATAATTTTAAGCAAACCCCATACTGGTGAGCAAAAATCCCCATAGATATAAAGACACGTGAGCCTGGTGAGTGTTCTCTGTTGGCAAATCATGTGCCTTTGTATGGTGTGTGGCAAGGAAAAATCCTGACTTTCTGGCTATCTTGAAGATCTCATGTATGCAAATGCATTTCCCAGCCAGCATCCCAGTTTATCTATTATAAATAACACTTGAATAATTAAACTTTTTTGAATTGTGGAAGATCAAAGAATGCCAAGCCCTGACTACTCCAGCTTTTTGGTATGTTAATCTTTCTCCTGGGAGGATTGTTGTGTCAGACTGAACATTCAGAGTTATAGCAAGAATAGTCTTGATCATGGAGTCATTCGGAGTAGGAAATGTGGGATATTTTCCACACTTACCCTTCGGTATGAGCAGGACTGAGGCTGTGACTGCAGCTCCAAACACTGATCCCAGGCTCCAGCTCAGTTCCCTCTCAGAACAGCTGCACTTTCCAGATGGAGTTTGCTTTGAAGTTGGGAGTTTCGGACTTTCTGACCTCCGTGACTCTGTGCCATCCTCTCTCTAACAATCCTGGAGGAGTGGGGAAGTCTCCTAGCTGGCACACGCTGTGCTTCACCAGCCCTGTTGGCAGGTGGCCCCGTTGGGGCTGGAGCCAGCTGGCAGAGCTCGGAGGCGCCCATGGCCTTCTCCGAGCGATGCTGGGATTGGCATGGAACCAGTTCCAGGATTGATGAGCTGTTACTGGCTCCTCCTTGGTCGCCATTTCCCTCCTCCCTTCCCAGTCCCAGCTGGGTACAGCTGAGGATCTGGCCCAATGTCTGGTTTTAGCAGCAGAACATTTATCTTTGGTAATGAAGTCTGTTTGTTTTATCCCGAGCAGAGAATAGGATGGCAGGAATGACTACCCATGTACAGATAAGCTATAAAAATTCATGGTGTAGAACTGCAAACGTATTTTGGCTGTTGTCTGTTCAATTGGAACCTGATTATCCAGATGTGATCTGCTGGTTAGTGCTGGGATTCAAGCAGTTCTTTTAGCCAGCAGCCCAAGGAGGGGAACAGCTGTAAAACATACACTCTGAAAATTTCAATAGTTCCTTAACCTTCTCAGTCATTTATTCTACAATGTGACATTTAAAACAATAAGCTTTGAAACGTGTGGGCATGAGTGGAAGAAATCCATGGAAAGAAGTTCCCCTCTGGCTGGCAGCTAATGGATTGCAATCCAATTATCCATGGGTTATTCTCCTTTCTGCAATATGCAGAGCACATAATGAATGAGTCCTGGTAGAGAAACATAGCTGAGGGCACAGGCAAAGACGGGGCAGGATCTGGGATCTGAGCACATTGCTGGCATGAACTGAAGGTGACCCAGTTGTTCACGGACCTGGTTGCTAATTGGGCAGTGTAAGCATGGCCAGTTTACAAGTTTTATTTCCCTTCATCATTGTTCTGATTGTTTGGTGGCTGCTCAGTTCCTCTCTTCCTCCCACAGGAGGAAGGCTGGACTAGGACAGGGTGTATCTCTCTTAGTCTATTAATGAGCGTAGCTTTGAGAAGGAATTTTATACAT
The DNA here is from genome assembly GCA_013396755.1 of Sclerurus mexicanus. NCBI lineage: Eukaryota > Metazoa > Chordata > Aves > Passeriformes > Furnariidae > Sclerurus > Sclerurus mexicanus. The sequence continues at coordinate 458,414 of VWZF01002613.1, read as the reverse complement.
TTGTTGGGGAAAGGTTTACTGAGCAAATGAGTTCTTGGAAATGCTGTTCCCTTTGCGGTCACTGTCGTGTGTTTTGGGTTGAAGAATGGATTACTCATTTCCTCAGTGTGAGATGGTCTTACACGCAGCCATTAAACGCACACCCACGTGTTCTGCATATGCCAGGTGGGATCTCTTTCTGGCTTCTTTCATTGTAGTATTTAATCCTTATTAAACCTTCTAGAGGTGATCAAAATCTTCTTTATGGTCAAATTATAGAAGTCCCTTCATTGGAAGAAAAATGGGGAGGGAAAGTATTTAAAATATATTTTCCTTCTAGAAATGTTCCAGCAACTTTTTATGAAAACATCCTAACTCTTGTGATTGTACCTACCTTAAGTGTTTGAAATTCTGCCTTCACTGAACTTCCCAGTGTTTCGCTATCAGGTTCCCACTTGAGTATTTGTATTTTCATTGCCCTCACCTCACTCTTCTCTCCACAGATATACCAGGATTTTTTCCTGTGCTTTTTAAGGAGTCTGTAATTTTTGGTGAAAGAATCTGTGTGTATTCTGGGTAAAAACTTACGTGGTCATGCTCTTAGGAAAGCAAAAGGCTGACACTTATCTCACATATTAAAGAATTTCTTTTTCTTCCTGAGGGTCAGAGCACACTTCAGGAGGAGGGACTTTTGTCTTCATTTCATGTGGAAAATATCTTGACTAGAAGGTGCAAAGGAAACAGGCATTAGGTTAAGAGAATCTTGATCCTTGATGCCATGAATGCCCAATAATAGACTCGGCTGGTTTGAGTAGGATCAGACCCTAAACTCCATACCCACTGCTAATAAAGAATAGCTCAAATTGTCTCAGATTGATGACTTCAACAGTTTTTTGTGTAATAGTCATACATGGATGTGTCCAGGACCAAAACTCTGTGTTGGAGGAGTTCCTTGCTCCAGTCCTTGCTGGCAAGAGGGATGCTATGGGTCAGTTGAAATGATTCCAGCAGGGATGAGGCACCAGCAGATCCCTCCTGCCCTGGCACTGCCTTCCAGGCCAGGCTCTGAAGCATAGCATTCCCACCAGGCTACATACACTTAAAAAGTGGAATCAAACTGGCTTGATACACCAGCTGCTGCATTATGACGCAGAGGGAGCCCTTTAGAAAATCTGACTCCTCTTTATGGGAGCTGAAGTCTTAAAAAGCTGGGTTCAGGAATGCCTGTGGTAATTTCTTAATTAAAATCCAGTGTTTCCACCTCTAAAACTTCAAAATGTAAGTGGTGTGACAGTGTAACAGGGAATCACAGCCTGTTCTGCAGAGAGAGGCTCCCTGCATCTGCTCCATCTTCACTTTTACAACCATGATCCCATCATCTCATTTCCTTGTATTTCCATGCTGAACATATTTTCCTTCCTTTTCACTCTTTGAACAGTCAAATCTTGATGTCTTAAGCTGGTATGCCCCAAAATAGGCAGGACTTGGAAAGGCCCCCAGCCCTGAGCCTCCCTGCGGTCTCCTCATCTGCCTTGCAGAGATGGCAGCGCTCAGCTGTCCATGTAGGGATTTGGAGATGAAGGCTGTCATTTATTAAAGCCATTTGGGGACATTCCTGAGTTGGGGAGCTGATGACAGTGAGTCTGGAAGACTTCATTTCCATCTCAGGAAGGCAGTTTTCCCTTCTTGCCACGACTGGAGTGGTTTGGCAGGATGGGGGAACTTGCAGAGCTGACTCTGATGTTCAGCAGATAAGCAAGAGAAATGAGCATATTTCTGATAAATCTTTTGGCTCTTATAGATGGAAAACTTGACTTACAGGATCTTTTTTCACACCTTACCTTCCTCAGGAAACGCTGGAAGGAATCTCAACATCTTGTCTCTGTAAAACCGCCTTTACTCGCTGTGTCTTTGTTGGTAATGATTGTGTGGCTGCCAGTTACCAACCAGTTCTGGGTGAAATGGTCCAGAACTGTCAGCACCACTGCTGTGCACAAAGGATGCTTCAACAAAACAAACCCAGCAATTTCCGTGGAACTGCAGTAAAATGCCTCTTGTAGCTAATTATCTGCTTAGTTAACATAGTAATACATGAGTCTGTGAAAGCCTAAATAGATTAAACAGAAGTGGGAGTTTCTTGTAAAAGCCATTGATTGCTTTATATGCTAATCGCTGATAATTATTTAACACAATGCTTGCAGGGATGATTGTTCTGATAGCAATTGAGACGTTCAGAATGCTTGGAGTGTCGTTCTGTCAAGATCTGTTTTCCAATCCATTTGAGAATTCTGGACTTCTTTGTGGCTTTTGTTACAGGGTTAAGAGTTCCCAAATTCAGAAAAGGTGAGTTATTTCTGTGTCAGATCTTAAATTACCCACGGATTCAGCTCACTTTCCTGTCAGAGCTTTGGCACAGGGGTTTGGTGAGATTTTCTGCTGAGCCAGTCAAGCTGGTGCTGTCCAGAGGGATCAGCATTGGATGACACAGGACAGCTGCTGTCCCAGACCTCCAGCAAGCACTCTGTGTGTGAAGGTAGAAGAGGACCTGGGATCTTTTAGCAGCAGCTATTCCCTTTCTTCCTTGTGGGAAGGTATCCTGTAATCCCAGACTGCTGGCCTTGAAAACATGGGGGAAAGTTAAATCACAGGGGATTGGGTTTTTTTTATCCCCATTTTGCAAATTCTCAGGTGGAAAAATTTAGGCAGAGGGAGCCCAGCTGCTGGTGCACAGGGCAGCTGGAAGTGGCTGGCCATCGGAGAAGCTGTGTGGTGGGTCCCTGTGAAAAGCACACTTGTTCGTGAAAAGAAATGTAAATTTCCAGAGTGCCCTGGGAATAGAGAGAAACAAGTGTTTCTGTGTAAGAGGAGACAAACGCTGTAGGGAATGTTCTCAAGCAAATACATGAAAGCCAGGATATTCCCAGTGCAGCCCTCCATGGCGTTCATTGCCAGCGATGCTTTAGGTTAAGGCAAGGTCTGGAGAGAAAACACTATGGATGAGGCAAAGTATAGGGGTTTTCACATGGTGAAGAGGAATACGTAGGTTCCTCTGCATATCCAGGGACTTTCTTTGGTACCAGGGTACAGAATAACCCAGATTTATTTTTCCTGTGTTTTTAGAGGTGTTTTCTCTTACCTGTAGTTCTGGCCTTTGGAGTACCTGAGTGTGAATTCTGGGCTAGGAGGGATTGCAGTTGTCTTTGTTCATTAGAATAGTCAGAGGGTAGTTTTTTTCACCACCTGCAGCTGGCGACCCAAAGTGGTATTTTACACTTCACTGCCTGCTCCCTGCTGCCTTCCATGAGCATCAACAGCTCCAGCCCTGACCCCTGTGTATTCCTTCCATGTATTTGTAATGTTCCCTATTACCTGTAGCCAGCTGCCTGGACTAATTACACAGCCCTTTACAACCCCCAAGAGCAGTCAGAGTTGGTGTCTGTGCATTGCACTGTATAAATCAAGTTTGTGATTCTTCACCCTTTTTCATGGCCTGGTCTTTCCTCATTTCCCTTTAATGAGGCCATGGAGAACAGGCAGCACATTGTGCTATCACTGTTGCCAATGTTTAATTGTACTTGGCTTTATGGTGTCAGTGTTTGCCTTGAAAAGTCTGTAAAGGTACCTTCAAACTCACATCATCAGGGAAAAAGGTTACATAACTCCTTCCAAGAAGAAAGGGCACATTTGAGGAAAGGCAAATAAAGCCAAACACACCTGAAAATGCCACAGGTGAAGTTAAAAAGCTACAATTCCAAAGGGTGATCCATTGTGACTGCAGTTTGCAGTGGACCAACAGAGCCGGTGAATTACAATTAGAAACCTTTTCTTGAAATATTGTGAAGCTGTGTTTCTTTCTGCCCTCTAACTCTTCTCTGTGTGATACTTGCCACAAAGGGAGGGGAAAGATTTGCTGTCTTGGTCTTCTGATTCCTTTGGTCAAAGTGGAAAAGGTAAAGGAAAACCACAACAGAAAAGACAACTTCTATTGGCCTGGGTTCTGTTACATCCAGTGATAATGAAGGAGCAACAGGGCAGAGATTTAATATTTCAGTGTAATGTGAGTAAAATTACCATCCGTTTTCTGCCTAAAAAGTAAGAAAATTTATTATGTATTTTTTAACATAAAAGGACTAGTTTTGCAAGCTGTTAAGGTAAGGAAACGTTACATCTTGGAACAATGGTTTTAAACTGAAAGAAGTCAGGTTTAGATTAGGTGTTAGGAAAAAGTTCTTCTCTGTGGGTGGTGAGACACTGGCACAGTTGCCCAGAGAAGCTGTGGCTGCCCCATCCCTGGAACTGTTCAGGGCTTGAAGCAACCTGGTCTAGTGGAAGGTCTCTGCCCATGGCAGAGAGTTGGAACTGGATGATCTTTAAGTCCATTCCAACCCAAACCAGTCTGTGATTCTGTGATTCTAAAGTGAAATCATCTTTACGTATTGTAGCCTCTTCCTGAGTACTTGCTCAAAACTGTTTCAGCCCCCTCCCCGGATACCCCTTGTCAGTTTGGAGTCACCTGCAATGCCTGCACCTCTTTCTACTCTGAATTTTATAAAGGCCATGATTCTTGTTGATGCCCATCTAAAAATAAGTGTTGAACTTGTAGCTATTTGTAGAATCATTATTTTAAACTCTGCCTTGAAATGTAAGTTACCACCAGAATGATGGGCAACTTGGGTATTTTTTCTTTTAAAGCAAATGCCCTTAAAAGGCTGCCTTAAACTGAAAAATAGCTGTGTCTTCTCTAAATGTGATAGATCAAGCAGTGTAGGATTAAAAAAATCAACTTCATTGTGCTTTGGACAGAAACATGCAGCAAACCCCATTTGTCAGCCTTCTGTGATTTGTTATAATACACTGGACTGTGCAAGGTGCCAAATCAATGCACAGTCCCTATAGAAGTGTTTCTACTTGGTTAACCAGGTTAAACCACTTAGCTCTTATTTTATTATCTCATTAGCGATCCAAACCCCATGTTTTAGGGTTCCAAGTTGATGTAGTTTCACGGGCAGCCCTTGAAAATTGCCAGAATCCCCTGGACTCCAGTAATTCTAATTGAAGTTGGCACAAATTTGAAATGCAGGCAGCGATAAGCTGTTGTGATTCTTGGAGCATTGTGGAGCAAAATGGGAAATGCTTATTATATGAGGTTATTTGAGCAGATTTAACCATTTTAGGGCAAAGATGGTTTTGCTAGGGAGATAAAATATGGGTCCATGTGATGATGAGTGTTCCTCTACAAATTAGTATGAGATGCAAGTGTAATTGCATGTGAACTTCAGATGTTTTGCTGCAGAGCTTTCCTGGTGCTCGTGGAAATGGTCACTTGAGCCCTTTCAGTGTCTAGTTTTCTATGGAAATAGACTATAGAATTTTCTCAGTGTAGGCTTGTCCCAGCTGTTGGCTCACTGCAGACAAGAGCAGACCCCAATCATCACTTCCACTCCTTCTCCTCTCTGTTCCCTGGTCTTTGTCTCCATTTTTCCTGTTGATGTAGGCCTGGTGTGATAGACCCTCCCAGCAGCCCTCCTCCCTTCCTCTGGGATGGTGCCCATTGCTAATGGCTTGTTTATGTCTTCTGCTTTTAGAGATTTACGCTTCAACCACATCAAGGAGATACAACCTGGAGCCTTCAGAAGACTGAAGAACCTCAACACACTGTGAGTTCCACTCTGAGGATGTCCATTTATTACTTGTGTTAGTACTGTCCGTTATAACTGTTTAAAGGTGGCCTTGGGGCTTTTAGTTATTTCAGTCAAATTGTGCAAATCCAGTTAAAGCTTTAAAATTCTGTCCTGTGCTGAATGATGTTTCTTGGATTTTTTTTAATTAAATGTGCCATTTATTAACTTTCATTTTTCACAATTGACCTCCCTGGGTTTGTTTTTTTTTTTTAAATTAAAAATCTGATGCATTCTAGTACTGACTGAGGATGTTTTGAGCAGGTATGACTTTAGAGTAGCTCATAAAAAAAGTTCTGGCCTGGGATCAGGGTAGTGGAGGGATTTATTAAAGCTTCCTGCTTTCCTTGGCCTCCTTGAATGGATGAGCTACATGAGCTCTGCATGAGTTTGTTTGAAGTGAGAGAGCATCCTTCAAATGCCACCTTTTCCCTGTGCCTTGCCCTGGAGTAGATGCCTACACCTACCCTACTCCAGCTAGGAATGGGAGTAGAAAGCAGTTCTTCCAGCCTTTCATCCCTTGCTCACACTGGTGCCATCTACTACTCTGCTAAAAAGCTTCCCACTCTTCTCAAAGGAAATCATGGGAGCCTTTGCTTGTTCTTGCTCCTGCAGGGTTGAAAGGCAGATCTGAGTCAATCTGCACCCTGTGGCCAAGAAGCTGAAAACACACCAGCTTCCAAATCAGGACCAGAAGCTGTGTCAGCCCAGCCCTGTGCTGGATGTAATTGGGCTGTTGAGACTCAGATCTAATTATTTGAGCTGTAACATGGCCCTAACAGGGATAGGATTTCCAGGTCCGAGCTGGAATTTCTCAGTGAGGCAAACCAGCTCATTTGGGAACCTGCACTGCACAACAGATGTTCATGGTCCCAAATGGTAAGAGAAAGTCCAGGTTGTTTTTCTGTGTCTGACCTCGAGTGATCAGAAGTCCCTGATCCTGTGAAGGTGGCAGAGCTGAAGGAAGGAAGACCTGGGCAATAGGTAAGTGTAAGTAGTTTTTGGAAGAGTGGGAATACAGCAGGACTTTATCATAGAAACCTATTCAATATTTTTTTAAAAAATCAGTATTTGCTAAAGATTGTTCCACCCTGTGTAGGACTGATTGGCCAAGCCACCACTGCAGGATGCTTCAGAGTACCCTGATTGTGGCCCAGGCCCCTGCTCCTAGGACAGGTGGTCAGCTGGTAGAGTAGTCAAAAACTTTATTACCAATGATGCTGTTCATCCAGACCACCAGAACAGCCCATATTAGTCTCACAAACAGCACCACATAGTGCTTAATTGCCAAAAATAATAGCGAGAAAGGATGCTTTGGATAATTTCTGTCATTTGAGGTAGGATCAGATAGGGTGATCAGTGAGACTAGAGAGAAAATAGTCTGAGTCCATAGGGTTTTACCTTATCACAAAGCTCTCCTGAGGTCTCTTGATCTCCAGCCCTGCTCTTCCACCCCTGAAGCTCTCCTGAGTTGAGGAAACAAACGTTTCCAGATGATGTCATCTCTGTGTGATCCAGGCAGATGTTTGGCAGGCAGCTCACAGGACCACCAGGCGAGTTTCAGCCGAACCCCGGGGAAAATAAGGATGCTGGCAGGGCTTCTCTTGAAGAGTTGCTCCACCGAACCTGCCGAGCTTTGTAAGGGATCCCAGTTTCTGCCCTGCCTTGGACTGGGCAAGTCTCTGCTTCTGTCTTTCTGACTCCTGACACTCTCCATAAAGCCAGATATAGATACACAGCCTGATGGAGGTGGAAAGACCTATCTCTCTGTAATACCTGCCTATGCTCCATGAATTTATCTGGTTATTTCTCCTTTCTGTCTCCACACCCTCCTAAACAGGCACCTCAAGGATGGCTGTGAACAGATAATAATGGCATGAATGTGCCCCTGACAACCCTGATCTCATGATTTCAGATGCCAGGGCAGTAAGAACAAATGTGTTTTCACAGATGGCAGGCAGATTGTCCTGCTTTTCCTAAATAATGTCCTATGGCTGTCGTCAGCGCTGGAGTATGGGCCTAGGCAAAACACTGCTGTGACCAAATACTGCAGATTTATATTTGAATTCTGAAAATCAGCTGGATGTGTAAAGGAAACCTTTCTATTTAGATAGTAATTCATATGGTTAGTTGTATTTCCTGGGCTGGCCAGCAAGGTGGGAAAATCAATTATTCTATCACTCGTGGTAGTTAACTCTCAGGCTGGGCAGCTTGATAACTGAATGAGAGAATGTTGGACCTTGCACTCCTGAAGAAAATTTCTCTCTAGGAATTTTGGTTTGTCCAATTCCCACATCAAATTGCTGACGAGAGCTGAAGAATTTGCTGATGTTTCTTAGATGGTAAACTTCTTTCTGCCTGAGGACTTAGTTAGGTCTTCAAGTGATAGAGAGAATAAATCCTTTAAAATCCCTGAGGGACCTCCTGGGAAAGTTTGTCCAGAAAATTTGAAGTGGGAGCTTTGGAGGATAGAGTAGCTCAGATTCCACATGCAAAGCTCTGAGCTTGCAGCTTTCTTCCATGGGGCTGAAATGTTCCCTAAGCAAATAAATGTGTGTCAAAGAGCATTTTCCTACAATGGCAGAGGAAGGGCAACAGATTCTGATGAAGCTTCTGTTTTGCATCTCCTTTTGGGCAGGATGGCTGTACTATATCCAAGTTTGACAGTTTGTAAACCACCCTGATAAGGAAACCTTTGTAGCCTGGCGTTGGATGCAAGGAGGTGGGCTGGGAGCTTGACAGAAGAGGAGCCTTTGTGAATGTCCAGTGAGGCTGTTCAATAGTTCAAACCTTCCCCTGGCTCCTCTCTGCTTTTGTCTGCTGTTGGAGATCTGATAAATCACAGAGCGCTACTTTAACATTAAAAACAGGAGCCCTGTTTGTGGAAGAGATGCAGTCACTGCATGTTTCTGGCTGGGGACTCCTGATACAGCACCACAGGTAATAAGCAGTTATCCTAAATCCTGCACCACTGGGAGCTTCCTTGTTGGCTGCTTGCAATGTTGTGTGAATTGGAGAAGTCCTCTTGGGCTAAATGGCTTAGAGAATGGTAAGATTTCCTCATCCCTTCCTGTTGCCTCTGCTCAGTTCCCATGCAGAAGTTGGTGAGGATCTCCTCGTGTATTTTTAAACTCTTAGCATGTCCCCTTGATAAAAAAATATGATAGAAGGGAGAGTGAGGCAAACAAACCTCTTGTGTGCCATCCACAAAATACCACAGCTCCTGGACAGCTGCTTTGTTGGAGTTTGCCAGCACTCTGCATCACTGACGCCAACATTAGCTCAGAGCAGGTGTTGGGCTGTGGAAGAAAGAGAGCAAACACACTACGAGCTCATGGCGAGGCACAACCTCTCATTGCTTTCCAGTTTTTACTCCTTTAGGTCATCTTTGGGTGGAGGTGGATGTTGACACCCCTGCATGGCTAGTCCTTACATGTTCCAACAAGAGTCAGAACTCTTCCTTGTCGACTGAGTTGGTCCATCTCTTATTTTCAAACCAAGACCATCACAGTCAAATGTTTGCTGCTGCTTGGATCTCTCCAGTGTCACCTTTAGAAACATCCAACCCAGCAACCAAAGCCGTATTTCTTAACTTCCCCAGCACATAGTTTGTTCTGCCTGAGGCATTAGCACCCAAAAGAGCAGGGCCTCTGTGGAAACCATACTGTATGTGCCTCTGCCTGGCCCTTTGCCTTGTCAGTGCCATTGCTCACATCACATTTCTGTTGCTGCTTCGGTGAGAGCAAAAGGCATTTCTGGTGAGCGCTGCAGCTCTGCTTTAGGTGCTGCTTGTGAAAGGTCCCAGGGCAAACAACAGCAGTAACGTGGTGTCTCTGTGTTTTATCCTCTAGTAGCTCTTGAGAGAACATGTTCCTGACAGCAAGGAGGGGATGTCAGAGTCTGCTTGGATCTCAGAATAAAAGTTCCTTCCTCAAATATGGGAAATGACTATTCCAGATCATTCTGTCAACAAAGGAGAATGCACGGTTGAATATAAAACTCACTTTTTCTCCCCCTTTAAATATGATGATTTCCAGTAATGGTGTGAGGAAAAAAAAATAGCTGTTATGTCACAACAACTGTAGCATGTAGTTTGTCACACAAAAGGAGGAAAGAGTACATGGTTTGAGTCTGAATTCTGTACTGTCACATCATTTAATACATTCTTCAAAACAGAAAACTACTCATTTAATGTGAGTTAAGCCTGTGTTTGGCAACCTGGAGAGAGGGTGGGGAAGGAAGAAGGGAGAAGCAGTCAGGACATAAAACCTAAAGGAAACTGAATATAAAATGTTCTCTTGGTGAATCTAGGCTAGATCTCATAGTGCTTGTATATCTCAAAGGTCTCAGAAGAGTTTTTCAGTAATAAAACCTGTGTGATTGAGTTCACCTACTTCTGTGGAGCCCAATTCACCATCTGGCATGAAGGGAAATGCCACATCATTTTGCTGGGAAACGTGCTTCTGATACTTTTAATTTAGCCTGTTTTGCTACAGGGTGTGCTTAAGATAATGATAATGATCTTTCCAGTCTCTGTCTGCCAGAGCATTTATTCCCAGGAGATCCGGTTAGCAGTAGATCTTAGCTTTCAATCCTCTAAGGTTAGCAGGAATTTGGGCATTTTTTCTGTGAATTGCAGCTGGGATCCGCAGCCAGGTCATGCCAGGATTTTGTACATTTCTCTCCCTGGATGAATTGCGCACGAGTCAAGCAGCAGACAGCTGTGCAAAAGCCATCCAAAGTCTTTCTAGGAGCCAGATGTACTGTCTTGTCTATGGATTTCTCCGAAAGCAGCATTTTGGAATATGAGGACTGTGATGGACTTCATCAATTATCTCACTTTCGAGTGTTTTCCAGGACTTATCCTTCCATTACAATGGGGAATCCTGACACAGGAAGCAGAGATGGCTTTTTCCATGTGCTTTTTATTCTTTAAACAGGCAATGAACAAATTTTTAAGTATCAGACGATGAGATAAGAGGCTTGTGGACTGCTTGCCATCTGAACTTCCAGAATTCATCTTGCTTGGCTCCATCACTGATTACACTCCCTGGAACTGTCCAAAATAGCCAGGGCAACAAAACAGACTAGGTTAATGCTTTTAAATAGCCCCAAAATGCACTCAGACATGTTGCAATTTGAAACCCCAATGGACATCAGTCCCGGTCTGAACTCCTTGCATAAAAGATAATGGTCAGCAAAGGAGTCCAGACCACAGTGGTGTGTGGGGCTGCTCAGGCTGTTGGTGTGACTCTGCTTCAGGACCTGGTCACTGTCTCCTGTCCCATGTGAGGTGAGTGGCTGATTCCAGTCATGTAGCAGGGCACAGCTGCTCGTATCCATGGGAATGACACTGGTGTAGGCACCCATCTGCCAGCCCATCATGTCCTCAGAAGTGGGGCCAGGGATCAGATAACAGAGAACAAGCTGCCTTCATCCTTCTCTGACCAAAGATGAAAGTGTGCTGATATGGGCAGGGAAGGAAGCTGGCATGGCTGGTGCCTGTGTTGTCTTTGTCCTGGGGGTGAACAGACAAAACCCTTCTCCTGCACTGCTTTCAGGCAGTTATTTCCAGTCCGTGGGTGTTCAGTCATCAAATAAACCTTTGGATTGGTGTTGAGGGACTGTGTTTCCACTCAGCATAGCTGGCTGTCAAAGTGGGATCGTGTGTTCCAAGGACTTGACATCATTTTTGCATCCTTATGAGGGAAATTGGGTTGTTTGACCTTAGCTGTGTATACTGAGCCACCTGTGCAGGAACTTGCCAACAACGTTCTGCCTTAACCTCTTCAGGCTGCTTGTCCCCAACCCTGGTGATGTGCAGTTTGGTACTGGCACCCACTGCCAGGACATCAGGGCAGCTGATCAAGGGGACAGTCAAATCAAGAATAATGAGGTTTTTCTCAAGCCTTTATTATCTGACTTTCAAAGCTCTTGGCACTTGTGTTTCTCATGTGTTTTTTTGACCCTTAATGTAATTCTCCACCTGAGAATGAGCTGGTGGAAAGCTGCTGTGACTCAAGTGCCTGGCAGGAACTTGTGAAACTGCCATCACATATGTTTCTGACATCTTTTATCTTTTCTATCATCCCTGAGGTGTTTGATTTTATCTTCATCTTCTTTTCCCATGTTTTCTACCATTTCTCCCCATCTCTGTCTTTTCTCTCCATCCTTTACCTGAACAAACTGTTTTTCCCAGGTAGAGGCTTGGCTTGTAATGCTAGAGGTTGGCTGCTCTCTTTTCTTCAGAAAAGTGGGACAGAAGATTGGACTTTACTGCTGTGAAAATGCTGAACTCTCTTCTCACCTGCTGCCTGGTGGCAGGTCGTTCCTGAGAAGCAGAGTTATCACAAAAATCAGCTTGTAAAATAGAAAATGCGCATTCAGTGCATGTATTAAATTTGACCCAACATTGTGAGGTCTGGCTTCTTGCAGAGAAAATTGCAGTTTTCCCTACAATTCTAGAAAAAGAAATCTTTGCAGTACATAGTCACAGCTTTCTTCTCCATCCACAACTCCATTTAGGAATTTTAAAAATTACTGTAGCTGGTGGAATCCTTGCTCTGGGCTATTCAGCTCTAAACTCCACCAGCTCTGAGCTTTGCCAGATCTGAACATCAGTGGGATACCACAGTGACAGACCCACAGGAGTACGGTTGGGCAGCCACAATGAATAGCTAAATTCATATACTGAAGAGCTATTTATAAGTGATTTATTGTGTTTTTTTCGGTGTTGGGCTTGGCAGTGGCTGCAGAAGAGGTTTGTGTAGCATTCAGCTGTGTGGTTACCGCTGCTGCACACAGTGTGGTTGTTACAGGGCTGAGCTGTTTCTGGTCATTGGCACCAGCCATCATTTGCATGCACAGTCATGGCAACTGCACATACAAGTCAGAAATTGCTTTCCAATGTGATGTGGTCCGTAGGTTTTGTGTTAAAATCTGGCACAAAGCTCCCCAGATCGAAAGAGGCTGTCTCTGAGAAGCCTCAGGAGGCAGAACTGAATTTATTTCTTTATCATTTGCAGATATCTGTTTACAAAGTGATTAGAACAAAGTCATTACCATTTTATAACTCCTGTAACTCCAGTGTGAGCTGGTGTTTTAAACTGCATTTGTACTCTTAAAAACTGGCCCTGCAGTCCCCTGCTCACAGGATGAACACAGCCAGACACATCCAAAAACCAATGGGGTTGTTCAAGAGTGGCAGCAATGATTTACTATCCCCCTCCCCTCTGCCTTCTTCTCGTCGTTTCCCTTCCCCTCATCCCTTTCCTGGCCAAAATTGGAACTGGTGTGAAAACCACTGTGGCAAAAAGTAAGAAACATTGTACATATATTGGAAGCACTTGGCACCTCTGGGTGAGAAACCTTCTCATTGATTTGGCTGGTGTGAATATATAGTCTTTGATCTGCTAATCCCTTTAAATCGTCAATTCTGTGGCACACAGGCTCAGGATTTTTCTATGGGCATCCAAAACCAGAAATGCCACATATCTCACATGTACTGAATTCACCAGTTGTGTTTTTCTCTCTTGATTGGAACAGGCTGCTGAACAATAATCAGATAAAACAAATCATGAGAAGATCCTTTGAAGATCTGGAGAACCTGAAATACCTGTGAGTTGGTGGCTCAGTATCTTCTTAACCACTTTAAAATTTAACAACCCCCTTTTAATTTTTGCCAGTCAAGGACATATTTTTTGTGCTTGGAGTTCCTGGATGTTAGTGTCAGAAGTATAAAACATTGCCCTTGACTCCAGTCAGCAAGCTCTGGTTTGGGTTGAGGTTCATTGCTGTGTCCTGTTTATTTTTAGAACACAGCTGCTCATCAGTTGGCCTAATGCTTTTTCCTTTCTCTCCTTTTGAAAGCTACCTCTACAAAAATGAAATTCAGAGCATCCAGCAACATGCCTTCCATGGGCTCCATTCCCTGGAACAGCTGTAAGTACAGATTAGCCTTGTTTGCTGTGTTTCCAGATGTAGAAAGTACCAGACGCTTAGCAAGGGGTAGGATGAAGCTTCTGTCTGATCATCCAAATTTGCCAGACTGCATTGTCTTCCTCTGAAAACAGTCAGTCCTGGTACTGATTTTGGTTAGTAAATACTGAGGTCTCTTCCTACTGATGTCCCACAGGACGCTGGTTTGGTTTCTCTCTTATCCAAAGCTTTGTTAGGAATGAATGGATGGAGTGAAAAATGAGTTGGCGTGGACAGGTAACTATGGGAGCTATGGGGATGGTGATGCTCCCATGCTGTAAAGCATCTGGAAATTGCAATGGGGGAAGATGATGGATCCAAACAAAAAAAAAAAATTACCTTCCCTGAAGCTGTGTGGCATTCTGTGATGAGTCTGGGATGAAGGGAGCCTCGTGTGTGCTGGATTCCATCACAGTGACGCTCTAACCGTCCTTATTTCCTCCCCTTCTGTGTATGGCAAAACTGTGCTGTTTATTTAATCATAGAATTTTTGGGTTTTAACTCTTAGTGCTCCGTGCTCAAGATGAGATGGGCAGACTGATGTCTGACTCTCTGAAGGGTCTTGCTAAACTGGGATTGGATTTTTCAAACCAGGGCCATGTTATATTACCTAAATGTGTGTGAATACACATGGGCTGGTGGAGAGAGTGTGAGCTTGGATATTTGAATCATAGATACATAGAATGGTTTGAGTTGGAAGAGACCTTAGAGATCACCTACTTTCAACCTCCTGCCATGGGCAGGGGCACTTCCCACTAGACCAGGTTGCTCCAAGGCATGTCCAACCTGGCCTTGAACACTCCCAGGGCCGTGACAGCCACAGATTCTTTGGCCAACCTGTGCCAGGGCCTCACTGCCCTCACAGGGAAGAATTTCTTCCTAATTATTTATTCTTCCTAAATATTTGAAGTATAGAAATTATTTGCTTCATTGAAGAACAGAGACTAAAGTTGAAACCATTCTGATTCATGGATTGTTCCCAACAGCAACGTTTATAGGCCTGGAATGTAAGTAAGGATTTTGCTGTAAAACGGATGGAATCCAGCTTGTTCTCCAGGCTGACAGCAGAAGTGGACAGAGTATAATGGGAAGTTTCAGGCAAGCTTAACAATGGGCTTGTGTGTGTAAAATATGGTTTTTCATCAGCCAGCTCTGCAAGGATGCCTGGAAGAAAATATAGGAAGCCGAAACTGGCTCTAAGCTGAGTTTAGAGAGCTGATGCTGGCAGCAGGAATATTTTAACAATGAGCGTTCCAGATTGATGTCACGAATAAAAGAAAAAAACAAACCAAACAAAACTACAAAACCAACAAACAACCCGCTGAAAGTCCCATCTGTTTTCAGTCTCAGGCAGGCATAGTTCCAGAAGAATTAGCTTTGCTCAAATCCTACCCTATTTTCCTGTCCCCCACAAGCCAGCTTTTCAAGAAAAAGTATAGCCCGATTGATGGACAGTATCAGATGGTTTTCTCAAGGTCTAAAGCAATCTCAGCAGACATCTGAGACTGATTAGAGCACGTACATCTCTTCCCCACTGTGACCCTCCAGTGCAGCATCTGAGTCACCATCTCCCAGTTTGTGCTCTGATACTGGACCATTTATCATGAATCCTTCCATTACAAATCAAACAGCCATGTGGAGGCTTAGGCAACTATTTCTCAATGCAGTCAGCCACAATAGCAGAATGAGTATTTCTAGATCTGTGATTAATCTATGTCTGCTGTGAAATTTATGCCTGTGTAAAATAGGAGGGAAATGTTTGGGCAACTTTGGAACCATATGAAATGCATCTAACGGTCAGGAACATATCAGCTGTGGTGGTGAATGTCATAGCTCGTGGGAACAGGGAGTCTCAGGTACTGTGGTGAGTTGCTCTGCAGATCCCAGGTTTGTTTTGCTGATGACAAGGGGTGACCTGGGACACATGGTCTTCCAGGCAGGTCACACTGGATATTTTAGTGGAATTATAAAGTTATGCTAGCAAGAACTGGACTGTTCCTGTTGATGTGCCATTTAGATCCAAGTGTCCCAGATGACTGCAGCATCTCTATTTCTGGAGGCTGTGCCTTCCCTCCATGCCAGTCCCACTGCAGCCCTTCAGAGATGTTTCTGCTCTGGCTGGGTGGATGCACATGCTGGGACCCCTGTTAGAATCACAGACAAATACAGGCTGGAAAAGACTTTCGGATGTCTCCAGTCCCACCTTCAGCAAGGACCAATTTCAAAGTTTTATCAGTTTGTTCAGGGCCTTTTTCTACTCATTAGCCACTCAGAAGTGCTGCAATTCCTAGACTGGGAACAAGTGCCTTGTGTTTCTTCTCCCTAATGATTCAAGGATGTGTTGGGAAAGGTAGGGGTAGGTCTTGTACAGTGCCTGGGTGGGAGCAGCTGCTGCTGACCTTCCACGGGCAGTAGTTTCCTCCTGACCCTTAGCAGTGCAACAGACTGTTCACAGTGATGGTGGTCTTGGTCTTCAGGGAAAAGCAAATCAGCAAATCTGTCTTTTTTTTCTGTCTGTGTTTTAGTTTACTAAGAGAGGGAGTAAACAATTGACAGGATCGGGAAAAGCCATGTTGGCCACTGTGTTTGCATCTGGGAGGTGGAGACACTGGTGGGTTCTGGCTTCTCATCATCTGCCCTGAGACAGTGTGGTGGCCAGCTGGGGGGTCATTGGTGGATTGATCTGGGAAGATCTTCTGTCTTTTAAATTGCAATCTGTGTGATTTCTGTTTGACAGGTACCTGCATTTCAACAACCTGGAAAGTTTGGAACTGGAGACTTTTAGTGACCTGCCTAAACTTGAAAGGCTGTAAGTAAAGATGGGACATTTCTTGGGAGTAAGGGGGTGAGGAGAAGGGGGAAGCCCCCTTCTTTTTGTGTAACACTTTTGGTATCATGAAGTGTGATCTTCACAATGGAGGGAAATGCAAAAAGAAACTTCTTTAAAGGATGAGATTTTACATACTTGCCAAGTAGACAGGTGATGGAGGATGCGAAGGGAATTTCCCATTTTATGTTATGTTCAAGTTTCTGTCTAAACATGGGTAAATCTGCAGAAAGCCCTAGAGCTGGCCAAGCCAAGTGAAATTTTATTCTGACCATAAGGTCAGCAATATTAGTCACTGTTGGGCAGAGCATTCAAAAAAAAAAAAAAGAGGGTGGAAAAGGGATAAAGTCAGAAGAAATCTAACAAGAAAAACATGCATCCTTCCTGAAAGCAGTAAAGAAATGGAGTTCTGTCTCTCCTGCTCCCCAGGATTACTTCCAGTAGTAATGTAGCCACTAGGACAGCAGACCATGTGGGTTCCCATTCCATGGAGAAACCAACAGACCCTCCCATGATGTGTGGAAACGTGCCATATATGCATATGTGCCAGGGAAATAAAATTATAGGATCTCACACACCCTTAGGAAAATTCAGACCTGGATCAGTGCGTGGCTGATCTCAGTCACTGTATTTGATCCAACAAAAATGCTGGATTTAAATTTTAAAGGAGGTTTGTCAGCCTGGTTTAGTCAGGAACCAGGCTGAACTCGGGGGTACATATGTGTGTGCAGACATTTGCACCCAAGCTGTGCTGCTTTTGTGTTCTTTCCTGTTCCACCATCTACAAAATTTGCTTCCTATCTTTTATCAATGGTCTCTTATTAGTTTTACGTGTAACCGCCATAACTAAATTCCCCCACCATTATGGGAATGGGAAGGTAATTTTCCCATCTTGGTCCCCGCTGATGCATTTTTCTGCAATCAGGGTTTTTCCCTAAAATCTGAGAAATGTTATCTCTGTGCTATAACGCTGAAAGTGAGAATTTTGCTCAGTTTTGTTCAGAGATAAGCCCAGCTTGGGCAGCTGTTGTCTGCACTAGATTTACTCGTGGGTTTGGGTTAATAACTACACTGAGTCTAAAGCATGATTTGTCTAACATCTCCTGGAGCCTTATTCCAATGGCTGCCCTTGTAAAATTGTCATGTCATCTGCAACAGGGAAAGAAAAGGTCCCACTGGAGCTGACCCAGGCACAGAAAACAGAGGGTGTGTCTGGTCTGTGGGGATTTCATGCCCTTTCTTCTTCCTCTGCAGAGAAACTTTAGGGTTCCAGTTTAAGCCTGTTACATCACATCTTGAGTCACCATTTCCAACCCACGCCCGCTCTCCGCTTTGGCATATTGCATCGTGCCCACAAATGGATGAAATTCCTACAGCTCATGGAAACAAACATGAAATCTAAAAAACTAAGCTGCACTTAAACCGAGTTCTGACCTGGGATGTTGTCACCCGCGTAGTGCAAATACCAAATAATGTTTTGGCACGGCTTCTCCCCTTTCAGATTCTTGCACAACAACAAGATTTCCAGGATTCATCCAGGGACATTCTCTCAACTGGAATCCCTCAAACGGCTGTAAGTGAAAAACATTGCCTGCAAAGAGCACTTGTTTATCTTCTATCAGATGGCCAGGACCTGAAGAAGAATGTGCCTGGTTGGCAAAGCTTTTAGTTGTTGCACTTTTAAGGCCATTGCTAACTTTATGAAACAGTTTTGATTGGACCTGAAAGCTTATTTAACCGGTTAGAAGTTTCTTTATGCTGGTGTCTAATTATAATCAGCTTACAGCTTAATAATGCCACAGGAATGAACGTCCCCGGAAAATTTTCACAATGGTTTGACCCCATAAAACATCCTTGAAAAATGTAGACACTCCAGGTCATGGATATGACCTAGATCATGTCTGTAGATCGGTATCTAACATGGAAGGAAAAATTATTCTAAAAGAAAAGGCTTGTTTTCTAGATTGAAAATAATCAGAGTGGTGCCAAGGTGCATGATTCTCCTTCCATGCAGGAATTCTCCAGTGTGTTATTCCCACATAACCTGGCTGTTTCTTGAGCTCACTTCTTTCTTGCTTAAACCCCCAGAGCTTTGCTTCGGTTTTATGATCTCTGGAAGCAAGTTCTATGATGTGTTTGGGGGAAAATTGCTAAAGGTAAAGAATTTTGGTGTCCTGCCATGATTTTCAAATGCAGTAAAATAATGTATTTCTTGCTTCAGCCCTCAGTGATTTCTGCAAGCAGGTAAAATGCTTCACTGCTCTCTTTAACAGGGAATACCTTGTGAAATGCTGTCTGTAGGTGTCAGAGAAAAAGCCGGGGTGCCTATAAAATGTGCTGTCATGGTCTTATGTGAAATCTCACATTCTCAAATATGGGACCCTGAAAGCATTTAGACCTTTCTTCCATGTTGATTTGTTTTTTGGTGTTTTTTTTTTTTTTATGGCTCAGACCCATCAATTGTAAAACTATCAGTGGGGAAGGAGAAATAAACTAATCCCCCTGTAGTCCTTATTTATCCTTATGGATAGCACTGCTTGTAGGAATGAGGTCAGTGGAGGGAAGAGGGTGAGTGCACTGGGAGGTCACTGGAGCTCCTTTCCACATGGTTCAGTCTTATGTTGCAGTAATAAAAGTTCTTATAGTTGTGCAGAAATGCTACAACCTCCCACAGCTGGTCCCAGAAAGGGACGGATCCGATGCACGCATAAAACAAGGGGGAGTTTTTTGGAGCTAAAAGAGAATGGAAGGCTGTAACAGGGGTGGTGTTATCTGCTGTTCTTACAGAATTCAGTAAAGGTTGAAATCTGCACCCTGGGGGAAAACCCAGTATTTCAGTGCCTCTCTTTGCTTCAAATTAGGCCAAAAATTCATAATCCAGTTTAACTGAATGATTTTCATTTGAAACTGGAATGGCTGATGGGTAAATGTTAGTTTTTCAATTAAATCCTTCTACTTGGATAAGCATCCTATTTAACCATCGTGGGAATGAGATATCTCAAATTTTCATTTGGGATATCATGAAATACAGGGAAAAACAACCAAGTGACCCTTCACTCTGGAGGACTGTTCCCCTCCTGTGTCCTGGTCTCCAGGAGGCAGCACAGCAGTCAGAGGCTGGGAAATGAGCTGTCTTTTCCTTGGTCTTGCAGGCGACTGGACTCCAACGCCTTGTTTTGTGACTGTGACCTGATGTGGTTGGCTGAGCTGCTGAAGAAGTACGCTGAGCAGGGCAGCATCCAGACAGCAGCCACCTGTGAGGCTCCTCGGGACCTGCACGGCCGCTCCATTGTCACCTTGACCGCCCAGGAGTTCAACTGTGGTGAGCAAGGCCAAACCCCTCCACTGGCCACCCTCAGCTCATGGAGTTGGGCTCTCTGGTCTGGGAATTGCTTCCCCCAGCCCTTTTAGTCCCTCTCCCCTCTCCTGTCATCCTGCTTTCTCCCTCCTTTACTGCTGAAACGAGAAGATCCCAGTGCGGTTGCAGGAGTTATTGGGATAACACAGAGAAAGCTGACAGTCGCAGTGGGGGTGTTAAAGGCAACTCTGTTTTGGCTTGCAGATGTTGTCTTGCTTTGTTAAATAGAGTAGGGCTGATAAAGGATCTGCTGCATCAGTGGCTAAACAATAACCAGAGGAAATATCCCACATTAGGCTGAACACTGGGAGAGCTGCAGTGGTTGGAAACACACTGGAAACCTGCGTGAGTGCGTGGTAGATATGTAGCTGTGTTTGACTTTGGTGTAGTGTATGGCATTTGTTAGGGCATTATGCTTTAAATTTAAAATTTTAAATTAGGTTTTGTTCTGAAAAATTCCGAAGTCCATATTTCACCTAGAAAAAGGCAAAACTCTGATTTTTAAGTGGAGGTTAGCACAGTGTTGGTTCTGGTTCCCTGGTCCTTTGCTGCTGGTAGAATAAGTTTGAGAAGTTGCTGCTCACCTGGGCTGGCCACGAGCAACCCGCCTGGATATACCAGTCCAGCTGTGGATGGCCATGCTGTGAGTCAGATGTGTGAGCTCAACTGGATTTCAAAGAGCTCTCCCTGGAATTCAGCTTTTCTCCTATGATTTCCTTATGTTTTTTCTGGAAAATCTTGACCATTTCACAGCTTAATTTAGGGCACAGCCATGCAAAGAGTTGAATTGGCACAAATGGGTCTGTGACCTCAATGGAGCTGGAAATAGGAAGGGTCTAGGGAAAGCAGCTGGGGACACATGGAGTGGGATCCGCTGTGAGTGGCTGTGCCTGACACACACCCAGTGCCACAGTACAGCTGTTAGTGCAAATTTGTTCTGGTTCAGGCATGGGCTCACAGTGGGATGTCTGTCAAATTAGCCAGAGCACCTGGTGGGAAGATTTTGCTGGCATTAGGTTTCCGTGCTGGTGTTGTGCCAGCTGGGAAAGGCAAATGATCCATAATTCAGCACAAAGCTGTAACGATGCAGGCAGCTGATATCTGAGTTGGTCTGAAAGCTGCTGGCACCAGTTAACCCTCAGCTTCGAGCAGATATGAGCCAGGGGTGCGAACCTGCACTGGGTCAGCACTTTCTACTCTGGGGCTCTGTTGGGTTTGGTCTGTGCTGGTGTTGGCTTTGGAGATGAGTTGATGAGCCATTAACATGTGGTCTAAGGAGGAAAGACACTGACCTTCCACTGGAGGAGGTGGCTGGTTCTCAGTTTTAGGAATAATCCAGCTGGTTTTAGTGGATCACTGGTGAGCATGCAGATATGTTAAATGGTTAAGCATTCCCTGAACCAAGAACAAGCACTTCAGGGCTCATACATAAATTCCTTCCTATTTTAGCAGACCCTTTCAATGTTTAACTGGCTTAGTGCTTGAGTACATCTTAAAGTGAAGAACAGTGAAAGGCTTGGCTGGATTGGGATTGGCTGGTGAATTAGGGACAGAATGAATGAAATCCTGTCGGGAGGGAAGTGGTTTGGTTTGCAGGGAGCTGGCACTGTCTACAGATGGAACAGGCAGTTGCTGAGAGCAGCAGGCTGCCAGGGACAGAAAAACAACTCAAGTGAGGATGACACTGACTTCTTTGCTTATTTTGGGGCAGACAGGGACCAACTCTTGGGGCAACTATAATAAACCAGTGTACAGCCAGGTCTGTTTTTCTCAGTGCTGTGGGAGGTGCTGATCCACTGCCCCACCATACTGGGAATAGGAACAGCCACTTCAATCCTCCAGGGCTTTTAGTGGGCTCAGTTGAATGATGCTATTCCCTCATGGCATTTGGTGTTAGTGAGAAGTTTTGGGGTGGCTCCAAGGGGATGCCATTGTTGCTGGGGCATTGCAGAACGGGTATTGCAGGATGGGTGTTTTGTGACCCACTATACCCCATTTGGGCTGGAGGTGGTTTTGTGCTGCTCTGAACTGGGTTATGTTCAAATGATGTTTTGCAGAGAGGCCTCGAATAACCTCAGAACCCCATGATGTCGATGTCCTCTTGGGAAACACAGTTTATTTCACCTGCAGGGCGGAAGGCAATCCAAAGCCTGCGATTATTTGGCTGCACAACAAGTAAGTCACAGGCAATGAGCCCTGGGGTCGCAAAGGTTTGCAAGTACGGAGTTCTTCAGTGCCTGCCTGTAATTACACAAGTTTTTTTCACACTACGTTAAAAAAAAAAAAAAAAAGAAATGGCTGTTCCATGGGTTGTATTTACCTTCCTTTTAATAGCATTCTCCGGTGACCACGTAATCTGAGTTGTGTTTTCATCTGCATTTGAAATATTTCGTCTGCTTTTGTAATGGATTCCAAGAGCTTATAACTTTCCTGTAAACATGCTCTGCAGGCTGAAAGCAGTTGTCTTTTGATCAGAAAAAGAATAAAATCAGTGTTTCATGTTGCTCTAAGTCACCATGCTTCCCATTTGTTAACTGCTGAATTGCTTCTGGTCTCTGGGTTTTTCTCACTAAAGTCTGATTGTGCTGTGGAGAATGTTTTTTGTTGTTTTTTTCCAAAGAGAAAGATTGCTGTGCTGCACTGAAAGACAGAATTTGCAAATCAGTGTATAGGTTATCCTTCTGTGCAGCAACACTGAAAAAATAAATGGCTGTGCTAGATGCCAAAGTGTTCTGGGAAATGCTACACAATAAAATGTTCTGTGCTCAAGCAGCTGCCCACTGTGGAAGTGAAGTTGCTTCGCTGCTTTACGAGCTTCTTGTCTGGTGGAGCCTGAGCAGGGCTTGGTTATTAATAAAAATGATCAATGTGTGCTTCTTCAGCAAACCCCCCACCAGGCAGAGTTTCAGCCCAGAGCAAAAGTTTATGGCTGAGTTAAGTCCCCCTGGAAGGAAGGTTTTGTTAGGGAAATGCTGGCAGGCTCCCAAAGACAGCATTGTAAGAGGGGTAATGATAATAAAAGTTCCACAAACGAGATATGACTGGAGTGAGGAGACATCAGGGGAATTAAATAAATGCCCAGCAAGCATATTAGTTTGCATAGTGGGTTCAGCCTTTGTCCTAGGGGGAGAGAGGTCCTTTCTCCCTTTTCAATCATCTGCAGCCATCCAGGATTCCTTTGTGCTGGGACAAATGGAATGCAGCACTGGGACCTTCTGCCATGTTCTGGGACCCAGGAGTCGCAGGTCACTGCAGAAAGAAGGAAGATGTTTCACAGCTCTCGGGCTGGGTTGGAGTCCAAGCTGTATTGGGGTCCCCTGGTGACTTACTCAGAGGTTTTTTCTCCCCTGAGGCCTTTGAGCCTTGAGTTTGAATAGAAATGGCTGCACACAATAACAATATTATTTCATTATTATATTTGCACTTAGTAAGTAATGAGAACAGGCTTTCCAGGCCAAGATGCCCTGACAATAGCAGCGATGCTGTGACATGGGAACAGTGTGCTCTCCTGATGGGCTGTAAATGTTGTATGTAATCAGTGGTGAGAGAAAAAAGCAGCTCACCCAGGGAGCAAATCAGAGCTGGAGCTGCAGTTCAGTGCTGTGAATCATAACTTTTGCTGTAAATTTCATGAAGTCTCAGGATGCCTCCCAGAAACACCAACTTACTGCAATGCGCGCAAAGCCCCTGCACCTCCCAGCAGCTTGAGAGGGACCACCAGTCTTTACTCCTTTCAGATTTTGCCTGTTTGTGGCTGTTTTTCAGTAATAAGATCGACATGAAAGATGACAACCGCCTGAACCTGTTGCAAGACGGTACCTTGATGATCCAAAATACCAAGGAGTCGGACAAAGGCGTCTACCAGTGCATGGCCAAGAACATCGCTGGGGAGGTCAAGACACAAGAAGTTGTGCTGCGCTATTTTGGCACCCCATGTAATTGAGTTTTGTGTGCCCTTTGATGACCCAGCTGGGAATGGAGCTAAATCAGAGTCAGTCCCAGCTTTGTATGTGCCAAGATATTCTTGGTGTGCCGGGGGAGAGGGAATCTAGAAAATGTGTTTGAGAGTGGCCTGAGCTTAGGGGGTTTCTTCACTGTAATGGGAAAATGGAGATTTAGAGACTGAAGGTATTTTGGGCCTGAGGATGGAGTTTGAAGCCTGGGATGAATTCTACAGCACAGAGTTATCAGGGGACATGGGAAAGGGGATGCTCCACACTAGGAGAATGGATGTGAGGAGGTGGTGGGAAAACCTGGCTCTTGGGGCATCACTCACAGGGAGGATTTGGAGGTCAGGGAAGAGCCAGGTGACTTTTAGCTGGGCTGCATGAGGGAGCCCAGTGCAATTTCTGCCCATGACCGAGCAGGTAGCAGAGCTGGTTTCTAAAGCACTCATTTCCTTCCAGCCAAGCCCACTTTTGTGATCCAGCCTCAGAACACTGAAGTGCTGATTGGGGAAAGTGTCACCTTGGAGTGTGGGGTCTCTGGGCACCCCTACCCTCGCATCAGCTGGACCCTTGGCACGGGCTCTCCTTTACCGCAAGATTCCCGTTTCACTATCACCAGCTCTGGAGGACTCTTCATTCAGAACGTCACCTTCTCAGACCAAGGGCAGTACAACTGCAATGCCAGCAACTCCGAGGGGTCCATCCAGGCGACAGCAAGGATCATAGTGCAAGGTGAGGAGTCCCAGTCTGATTCTGTGGTGTTTCTGGGACACAGTGTTTGGTCAGTGGGGTGTATTTAAGCCCCGTGACTGGTTCTGAGTTTGCTAACTGAGTGTTTCCTGCTGCTCAGTCATTGCTTTCCTCTCCAGATTCTCCCAGGTTTCTCGTCATTCCCACTGATCAGACAGTAACTGAGGGACAAAGTGTGGATTTCCCCTGCTCTGCTGAGGGTCACCCTCCACCTGTGATCACCTGGACCAGGGCAGGTACTGCCTCACTTGGCTTTTGGTTTCTCTCTTCCATGCCATCATCCACGGGATGTGGGTGGGAACAGCTCAGTTGATGGTCCTGGGTAGTGACTTGCAGTGGTGGCACAGGACAGATGGTGATCAGCACAGGCCTGGTCACACTAAGAGGTGTGTTGCAGATCATCAAGGATGATGTTGAGCACTGGGAAAACAGCATCTTAGGTCTTTGACACAAAATCAGAAGGAAGGAATGGTCTAGTTTTCATCAGCATGAAACCTGTGGAAAGCTGCAGATTTCCTCCTGCAATGGCTTCCTACCTATTTTGAAAAGGCAAGGTCTGGACACTGCAAATCAGTGGGTATCATTTGGGTTGGAAAAGACCTCTAAGATCAGCAGGTTAACCCAACACTGGCATGTTAACCACTAAACCATGTCCCTAAATGCCACATAACATTTTATGGGACACTTCCGGGGATGATGGTTCCACCACTTCCCTCAGCAGTATCACCATGTGCCAGCTCTCTGTCATTGTCATTGATTTTCTGCTCTTGGGGAGCACGTTGCAGAAGAGCACCATTCACTGCTGGCACATCTTGGAGTTTTCTTTTAGCTTAGGAAAAAGGACTTTGGGACAACAGGTGGTGGTGAACTTTTAAAGTCTCAAATAATTGTTAGTGCTGGCTGCACTGAACTGATCTCATCCAACACTTTCTGGGACAGAAGCCAATAATGCTTGGCCCAGAGGTCCTCCAACTTTTCCTTATGCTTCACAAGCCATAATTAATGGTTTAGTGCTGTGGAGAATTCATGGGTATTGTATTCCAGCTTCCACAGCAATGGCCCTGACACGGAGTTAAGAAGGACCAGCTGAAATTCTGCTCTGCCAGCATGTTCTCCATCTCCTTTAACCTGTTTTCCTCCACTTCCCAGAAAATACATTGTAGAGATGTGGAAAGGAACACGGTGACAAGAAGTAAGATTAATACCTGCTTTTGAACCAGGTTTTCACTCAGCAGTCCAAAAATTAAAGATCAACTAGGCTTTGCAATGCTTTCACATGCTAAAAGCAAGATAAGAGGACAAGTGATGGAGCATT
Organism: Sclerurus mexicanus; assembly: GCA_013396755.1. Lineage (NCBI taxonomy): Eukaryota > Metazoa > Chordata > Aves > Passeriformes > Furnariidae > Sclerurus > Sclerurus mexicanus. Next base: position 432,583 of record VWZF01002613.1, on the reverse strand, counting down.
GCTTGTCTCAAAGCCACTTTTGACAGTGTGTGGGGATTTTGGTATTTGAGATGAATAAGTAGAGCCCTTATTTGAAGGAAGAAAAACAATTTGCTAAACTGAAAAGTTTTAGTAATTTTATTTGTATTTGGTAAAGCAGTTTAGTTTTCAGCTGTTCTTCTGAAATAGAAAAAATATTGAAACAACAGTTTCCAAACCAAAGGAAATCAAAATAACAAATCCAAAAAGACAATTCTAAATGACTCTGTTTATTTGATGAAACAGCCAGTTTGATTAATTGAACACTTACTTGCTGTCCATCGTGTGTCACTAAATCTGCAGGTTGCACTAAAAAAAGACTTAGGAGGAAGGAAAAATGGTTTCAGCTCCTTCCCAGTTGCTCAGACAGGATAACTCAGTCTAATAAAGATAGTATTTCAGGGTGGTTGATGTTGGGAAGGAAACGAAATCGGTAACTGTCACACAGATCCCTCCAGTGATGGGATGAGAAATGTCACAGGGAATTAACAAACCGCTTGTTTGCCCAGGTGGGCCTCTGCCAAACGACAGGAGGCACAGCATCCTCTCCACGGGCACCCTGCGGGTGCTGAGGGTGGCTCTGCACGACCAGGGGCAGTTCGAGTGCCACGCCATCAGTGCCATCGGGGTGAGGACCTTCCCGGTGCAGCTGTCGGTGACCCCACGAGGTAAACGGGGCATAAGGGCTGCCAAAGGTGTGTCATTAATTTAAAGTTAAGGTAAAATAGCACTCCGTCTGAGCAGGCAGGGAATTGCCCTGTTTCCTACAGGAGGGGATTTTGCTTTTCCCTCGGAGCAGATGTCAATCCACGAGAGCTCCATCAGCTGGTGGGAAACCTTAGAGAGGTTTGCAGAGGACCAAGGTTTGTAAACTGGAATAAGCTGCTTCAGTTCGGGAGTTGTCATTAAGAAAATTATTTTGGTGAAGGAAAAATGGATAATTTACAGAGAAGTGTATTAATTAAATTCTAGTAATATTTCTTTTTGCGATTTTAAAATTTTGTCTTTCTTATAGAGTTAATTGTAAAATTCTTTTAAAAATGAAATATTCTGTGGAACAAAATGATTCTTTCTGAAGAACATTTAACTCTGGCTCTGGATACATTTGTCTTAAACATTACCAGGTCACAGCTTCAACCTAAATTTAGGTATTCTTTAATCAAGCCTCTTTAAAATACAAGTCACAAAGGCATGCTTTTGCTTAATTAAGCTTAACTTTTTTTCTTAATCTTTTAAAGGTTTTGCTTAATTTTCTTTTGTTCCTATATAAATAGTTCTTCTAAATAAGCAAACTTCCCTTCTTGTTCACAAACATGGCAGGATTTTACTAGTGGCAGAGTGGAGCGAAGGACACTATCTAGAAGCATTAAATTAGTGAAGCTTCAAGCACAGAATTCACAATATATTTTAAGACCAGCAAGATCAGTATAATTATTTAATCTGTCCTGACTAACACTTCCAGAGAGCCTCACCTGATAATGCCTGAGTTGTCATGATCCCTGTTTTCAGCTAGAGCATCTTTTCTAGAAAGCCTCTGAGTTAATGAATTTAAATGATGCAGCACATTCCTGTGTAATTGCCCCAAGTAGAGACTCAGAGGAACAGAAAATAATGAACATAAATTACATAAATTAATGAACAGAGAGCTTGGTAGCAAGACAGAGAGCACGGGGTGAGCTGTCACCCCTCTGCAGATGCCTTTTAAGAGCAGGAGTCGCCCAGCCCTGCTTTGCCCTTGCTGAAAGGGTTTACAGTCAGATTATTTTTCTTGGTGCATTTCTTGCCCTGGTGACTTTTTTCCCCTCTGTTTCACAGTGATACCCGTGTTCCTTCATCCCCCCCAAGACGTGGTGGCAGAGACAGGCCAGGACGTTGCCATTACCTGCGCTGCCCAAGGAGACCCACGGCCCACCATCACCTGGGTCAAGGTATGTGGTGCTTTCACATCTCTGGGGAGCAGAACAGGCTCCTCTGGGGGGCAATTCGCAACTCTCTCCTTCAACACCTCTCCCAGCCCCACTAGTTACATCATTTTGTGCAATACACATGGGATAAAGACCAACATTTCCATTGATTTGGGGTTTTTAGGGTCTAAAAGAACATTGCACTTTCTCAGGCTTGAAGCCTTGCAATGCACATTCTCTTCTTCCTTCCAAATGAGTCACTTGAACCCAGTGACATTCCAGTATGTTACAAGTACTTGATTAACCATCCCTGAAAAAAAACCCAAACCAACCAAACGAATAAACTGAAAATTCATTTTTTTCTAAGTAGTTTGTCCTTATTTCCAGGATTCCCGCTGGTGGTACTGAATGATATTGGCTGAGTCCAGCTTTGAGGGGGAAAATTCATGATCCCTTAAATTCATACTGCAGCCTGGCTGCTCTTTTTAAGAATTAGATGAAGTTCAGAGTTCTTTCCTGCTCTGCTGTAGTACAGCATCTGGGACCTTCCTTGTTACCTGCCCCACGTTTGAGCACAGTCAGGCATAGAAAATGCTTGAACCTCAGTTACCCCACAGAGGTCTGGTGAGAGTTGATCTTGCAGCTTCCTTTGGGCTCCAGCCAACAGTGGGAGCAGAAGAAAAGAGTCTGGGAGTACAGCAGAGTAAGCATTAGGTTGGGACAGGACAGCAAAAAGATGTTAAGAAACAGGAGAATAAAAAAGTAAAACCTAAAGTCACTTCTGCCACCAGCCAGGCTGAGAGGTTGGGTTTGAGTGATGCTGTCGGAGCCAGCAAAAGCTGGTACGTGCAGCTCAAGGACAGCAAAGTGCAACAATTTCAGGTTGTCCCCAAACTGAAGAGATTTAGACTTAATTCTGTGCTGTGAAACTTCTGTGACATCATCAGGGCACTGCACTTGCGGCATCCAGCCTGTCTGTGGGGAGTCTGTGCCCTGTGGGGAGTGTCTGGGGTGGACCAGGGTGAAGGAGCTGAGCAGGGAGCTCCTCACCGTGGGTCCAGGCAGGAACAGGTGTCCTTGGATGGCTCTCTGGTTTCTCTGGAAGAGCAATGCTAACATCTGGTGGCCACATTTGTTCATCACAACCAGGCCCGTGTTTGCTGAGCAGGCTGAAGGCTGGGATGGTGGGAAGGTTTCCGTGCACTGACACATTTTCTGTCTTTTGACGGTGCAACAGGAGGGTATCCAGATCACAGAGAGTGGCAAGTTCCACATCAGCCAAGATGGGACCCTCTCCATTCAGGATCTCGGCGTGGCTGACCAGGGCAGATACGAGTGCATCGCACGGAACCCCTTTGGCTTCACCTCCAGCGCCATGCAGCTCACCATCACCGGTACGGTACCTCCTCTGGCCCGTCAGGATCCTCTCCTGTTCTCCTGTAAGGGGGTGCTGTGCTGTGTGGACATCTACACTTTGAACAGATAATTATATAAGAAATTATTTTTTTAGCTTCTTTGCAGGCAGGTCTCTTGGATCGAGGTTGCAACCTTGACAAAGCCCACGTATCTCCCAGCTGCCCCTTGCTGTTTTCTCAGCTGAGCTGCAGTTGCTCCCTGCAAAGCCAAAGGTGTTGTCTTAAACCTCCTTCTGCAAGTCCAGCTGACAGTGTGCATTTAGTTATTGCCTCTGCTGGGAGGGAGAAACTTATTAAAAGGTGCCAACACGCTCACAAATCATCATCTGACTGTAACCTTGCACACCAGAGGAGGGAAGAGCAGAACAACATTGTTGCTGCAAATACAGGGTTTTAAATGTTTGCTCAGTCATAGAATCATAGAATCACAGAATCACTGAGGCTGGAAAAGACCTCCAAGGTCATCAAGTCCAACCTTTGACTGATTACATTCATTGGGGATGGGAAATGAGTCGCTGGTTTTCAAGTTGCTGCTCCATGCATTGAGCAAGCTGTAATGGATAAGGAAGAGTAACGCTCTTCTGATGCTTAGACTGGAGGTCAGGAGTGGAAATCATAACTCATAGAGGGTAAGAAAGAACTGGCAAGGGAAAAAAAAAATCAGAGGCAAGCAAAAAGGTTTAAAATATAAGCAAAGGGCTGTTCCAGCAATAACCAGTGTGGATAGTGAGGTACTTGGTAGATGAATTTAGTAACATTTAACATACAGGGGTTGTATGTAGGAAGCTGAAAATGGTCTGAAATTCCCTTGTTGTTTGAAGTTATTCCTGAGATACTTTCTGTGGTTCACTCTTGGTCAGTGCCTCATTTACCAGCTGGCTGTGGCATACACCAGTAGCCAAATGGGACTGGTTTGGTCAACTGTGACAAAGGCCCTGGCTTAAAAAGTGCACCCTGCAGTAATTTTAAAGAATTAATGTCTTTACTTCTAAAGGTATTCAAACAACAGCTTTGGCGTTCTTTTTAAAATGATGTAGCCAGAGTGTTCACACTAACTTTGAACTATTTTATTTAGTCATAAGTATCTATTAATTATCAATAATTAATAAGTGGCATGTTCTTCAAACAGAAAATTAATGTATGAGCAATACATTTGAATTAATTTATTGACTTTCAGAAGTACATTTCTACAAAGTAAATACATTATTTTGGGTTAGGCCACTGTGATTTTTATATTTTCTTTTTCCAGTTTAACCACTGACTAAAACAGGCATTTATTTACAAAGCTCCACAGAAGAAAACTCTCAATGTGTGTCCACAGACATCTCCTGAAAAAGTCACCTTCTCTTTCAGGCAACTCATTCATAGTCACCAGAATATCTGTCCAAAAAAATAAATTCATGGTGTTTATAATACAGATGGAAATGCAGTTTGACCTATGGGGCTTGTACTGGTACACAGGTTTTCTTGAGTGTGGAAGACCAATTAATATCAAAATTTAGGGTGTTTTGTTCTTTCTTTCTGCCTTGGAAAGCCACGGATGTCGGCCGGAGCGGTGACACGTTTGTAGCCACGTCGCTCCGGGAGGCCATCAGCAGCGTGGACCACGCCATCAACTCCACACGCACGGAGCTCTTCAGCAAGTAAGTGTGTGAAGCACCTCAGTCTCACACTTGAAGCAGAAAAGTGTTAAAAGACACGACAAATGAAGCTTTCTCAAACCTCATTTTATCACTGACAACCCGCAAATGAAAGCCACGGTATTGTTTCGAGCGTTGGAGGTTGAAGCTCTACCACGTAGGTGTAAGGATGTGAAAGAGCTTCACAACAGGCATTTGGGATTCTGGGAAAATGAGATACGTGAATGTCACCTCATGTCACTTCTGTCTGCAACATACATTTTTGCCACCTGAAGCTGGTTCTGAAGATAGTGACTAGAAAAGAAAATAATCAGCCCAGTCATTTTATAAATGCAACTGTGTTTGTGTAGGGTGAACGGAAATAATAATATAACAATTCTAACCATTTCCTCAACAGAAAATTAACTCTTGAGTGAATGGTGATTCCTTCTTCTTCCACCCCAATATATGTTTTTCTTGAAAAGATGGATAATTTCTATTAAGCCCCAAACCCTCTAGGTTTCAGCTGTTGTAAAGTGAAAAATAAATTGCTGTTGCAGAAAAAAACCCAGAGATGCTGAGGGAATTAATTATGTGCATTTTCCTGAGGAAAAATTTCCTTTCTTTAATCATCTACCATGTGCAAGCAAGTCCCACTGATCTTATGCACTGGGACCAAGCACCAGAGCAGGCTTAGAGCCTTAGTCTTGTGGCCTGTAGAGTCTCATTGCCATGAGCAGAGTTGATTAATTTTAATGTTCCTGCAACACTTTTAATTTCTGAAAACAGACGCCCCAAGACGCCCAATGACCTCCTGGCTCTCTTTCGCTACCCCCGGGACCCCTACACCATCGAGACAGCCAGGGCAGGGGAGATCTTTGAAAGGACCTTGCAGCTGATTCAGGAACACGTGCAACAAGGGCTCATTGTGGATATGAATGTCACAGGTAGGAGAGATTTCATTTCCCTTCTTAATATTTGTGCACAGGGTGAAATGAAAACAATGATGTGTAGACACCCAGGAAGTTTAAATGTGTACAAAAATATCCAGAAAAATGTTGAATATATCAAGAAATGTGTTGTTTGGGTTGCAATTCTTTCTACATCTCAAGGTTTTCCTAACAGATGGAAGGCTGGTCTTGCATTCACTGTACCAGCTTGATACTCAGGAAACTGTTTCAGTTCCCCATTTTGGTAAAGGTTTCTTGGCTGGCTATGAAAGCCCTAATATTTAAAAAATATTTATCCATCTAACTCATAAAAGTGTACCTTTGTGGGTCTGAAGTTCAGATCCTCAGCAGCATGGCCCAAGGTGTTTCCTGTCCTCCAAGTAGCAACAAGAAAAATTTGGGTGCTGCAAAAGAGAAAGGGGAATGTCACTCCTCTGTCTCTCTACTGCTTTGACCTCTTAGCTACAAACTCAGGTGGGTTCCAGCCACTCAGGTTCCTTCTGTGGAGGCAGGATAGCAAACAACAAAGCAATGTAACACCAAAAGTACTTAGTGAGGTCCAAGCATCCAGCAGCTGGACTCACTTCCTTGATACACAACAGACATTCACGTACACTGCATGTTTCTTCTATATGTGTGAATCATCATGTAGCAGGCTTGTATGTTTGGGGCCTGTAAATATTTTTTCCTGCCTGGATGTATTCCAGGGTGCAAGGAGTCTCTCTCCAGGCAGCAGGTCTGGTCTGGGCTGGTTGGACTGCCAGCCTTTCCTCCTTGTTGCCCTGTCAGCATCCCCACAGTGCAGCATTATTCAGTGCTTTCACACAGTGCAGCGCCCTGGCAGTCACCCACGGCTTCCTGCTGCTCGTCACGTAGAGTTTGGATGGGTTATGGAGCTCATGGTGGCAGTAATAACCCAGAGAGCCATAAAATAAACCTAGAGTGAAGACCGAGACCACCCCCACAGTTTGCTCTGCCAGTCACAGCATTTCTGGTTTCCAGCTCTGTGCAGTTAACACTAAACTCTTTTCCCTTTGTTTTCTTCTTTGTGGGCCTGCGATCCAGTGCTTCCTTGGCTTTCCGTAAATCACATTGCAACACCAACCTCAGGGATCTGCCCTTCCTGTGCCCACCCTGACAGCCCCAGCGGTGACTTTCATACAGAGCCCTTACATGGGACAGTGGGAACCAGGTGGCTTCAGGTGATGGCTGATGTGGTGCTTTGCCTTTCCCTTTGCAGGCTATCGCTACAATGACCTGGTGTCCCCTCACTACCTGAACATGATTGCCAACCTGTCGGGCTGCTCTGCCCACCGCCGCACGCCGAACTGCTCCGATATCTGCTTCCACAAGAAGTACAGGACCCACGATGGCTCTTGCAACAACCTCCAGCACCCAATGTGGGGTGCGTCTCTCACAGCCTTCCAGAGGCTTCTCAAACCCGCCTACCAGAATGGGTTTAACCTCCCCCGAGGGTTTTCCTTGGCAGAAGATGCCAGGGATCTGCCCCTTCCCCTACCCCGCCTTGTCTCCACTGCCATGATCGGGACCGAGACCGTCACCCCCGATGACCAGTTCACGCACATGCTCATGCAGTGGGGCCAGTTTCTGGACCATGACATGGACCAGACGGTGGCAGCCATTAGCATGTCCCGCTTCTCGGATGGAGCTCCTTGCAGCGAGGTGTGCACCAATGACCCGCCGTGCTTCTCCGTCATGGTCCCTGCCAATGACCCCCGCGTGAGGAACGGGCGCTGCATGTTCTTTGTCCGCTCGAGCCCGGTGTGTGGCAGTGGGATGACCTCCCTGCTGATGAACTCTGTCTATGCCAGAGAGCAGATCAACCACTTGACATCTTACATCGACGCCTCCAATGTTTATGGCAGCACAGAGCAGGAGTCGCAGGAGCTGCGGGATCTGAGCAGCCAAAGCGGGCTGCTGAAGCGAGGGCAAGTTGTGCCCAGCTCGGGGAAGCATCTCCTTCCCTTTGCTGTGGGGCCACCCACGGAGTGCATGAGAGATGAGAACGAGAGCCCTGTGCCGTGCTTCCTGGCAGGAGACCACCGTGCCAACGAGCAGCTGGGTCTCACGGCTATGCACACGCTTTGGTTCAGGGAGCACAACCGGATTGCCATGGAGCTGGCTGCCTTCAATCCCCACTGGGACGGAGACCTCCTGTACCACGAGGCACGGAAGATTGTGGGTGCCCAGATGCAGCATATCACCTATGCCCAGTGGCTGCCCAAGGTCCTGGGGGAGGCTGGGATGAAGATGCTGGGTGAGTACAAAGGCTACAACCCCAATGTCAACGCAGGGATTCTCAACGCCTTTGCCACCGCTGCCTTCCGCTTCGGGCACACCTTGATCAACCCCATCCTGTACCGGCTGAACGAAACCTTCCAGCCCATCCAACAAGGCCACATTCCCCTGCACAAGGCCTTCTTCTCCCCTTTCAGGATCATGCAGGAGGGGGGCATCGACCCACTCCTCCGTGGGCTGTTTGGAGTTCCTGGGAAAATGCGAGTCCCCTCTGAACTCCTCAACATGGAGCTGACAGAGAAGCTCTTCTCCATGGCACACTCTGTCTCACTGGACTTGGCTGCTATCAACATTCAGAGAGGGCGAGACCATGGCATCCCACCCTACAATGACTTCAGGGTGTTCTGCAACCTCTCATCTGCTCAAGAGTTTGAGGACCTCCGAAATGAGATAAAGAACCTGGAGATCAGAGAAAAGCTCAGGAGGTACTGTAGCCTGGATGTGGAAGCATCAAAATGACTGGAGATTGGTCAGTGGAAAGTTTTTTGCTCGTCCCAGGACACGTATGGAATAACCTTCCCAGATATTGCCACCCACAGATGTTAAGATAGGGTAATAGCTGTTGGTTTAACAATGGGGTAAGACAAACAAGGTCTCTCCAAGTGATCAGTCTGGTTCTGGGTGGAATGTTGTCAGGCACTGCTGTGGGGTAGTTTGGGAGCAGATTGAGCCTTGGAGCTATTTTCCAGTCAGATTAAACTGCATCCTATCTGCCCTGGCTGCCTCTTTCCAAGGCAGCCTTTTTCCCCATTGTCTTTTAGATAAAACCATTATAAATATTGTCCAGATGAGTTCCTGGCATACAAACTCCTATGTTGGTATCAGATTTATATTACCTCCATTCTTTGATAGCCTTGTAACTTTTTTTTTGTAAATATCTGTTATTCTGCAGTTTATATGGAACTGCCAAAAATATTGACCTGTTTCCAGCACTCATGGTGGAGGATCTTGTCCCTGGGACCCGAGTTGGACCAACACTGATGTGCCTGTTAACAACACAGTTCAGAAGGCTGAGGGATGGAGACAGGTATTGCCATTGGAGACATCCCAAATTCTTTGGTATTCATTTTAGGTTTTGCTCATTGCAGAGAGAAGCAGAATCAGTAATTCTTTATTATTTATTGTGTTGTGATATGAGGAACAGTGTTCTCTATCCAGTGCATTTGTAAAAGGACTTGCCATAGTTACTGTCAAGGTGTTCCTTCCTGATTTAATGATTCTCATTTCACTGCAGAACACTGGGCATCATTGAGAGTGTATCCAATACCTCATGAAAATGCTAGAAAATGCCCACAGGAGCTTCTTTCTAATTCCTGTTTCCTATTTGTGTGAATGAGACGTCTTTGCCTGATGATGCACTTAGGGCAGGAGTATGTGTGGGTTATGAGTTCAGAAAAGACCTGTTTTGTTTGCAGCCACCTGACACCAGAGTAGAAGCTTCTTTTGAGATGGGTGGGTGCTGCTACACAAATGTCAGGGAACTCTTCCTCTCCCAGCCTCACTCCCTCCCTCTGTCACTCTTCTCCTACTAATGAGTCATGCTGTGATTACAACCCACTGCAGATTTTGGTATGAGAATCCTGGAGTCTTCACACCAGCGCAGCTGACTCAGATCAAACAGACGTCCCTTGCTCGTGTCATCTGTGACAACAGTGACCACATCCAGCAGCTGCAGAAGGATGTCTTCCGGGTGGCATCATACCTGCAGGGCATGGTCAGCTGCGAGGAGATTCCTGCCGTGGACCTCCGCTTGTGGCAGGACTGTTGTGAGGGTAAGGAGCAGGCTGCTCTAGCAATTACTGACACAGGGATTGTTCTGGGTGGTATTTGTCACACACCATCAGCTGGTATGAAATTCTAGCTGTTTTCGTACTACACCATGAGAACCTTGTGTCTGCAAATGGATGTGAGTAGACTACAGAACGTAGAATGGAACGGAATAGAATATTCCAGTTGTAAGGGACCTACAGGAATCATCCTGTGCAACTGCCTGGCCAATTCAGGACTGACCAAAAGTTAAAGCAAATTATTAAGGGCATTGTCCAAAAGCCTTTTAAACCCTGAGTGGCCTGGGGCATTGGCCAGCTCTCTAGGAAGCCTGTTGGCTTCATTGAACCAGGCTGAAGGTCCACCTAGCTGAGAGCTTCTGTCTCTGGCTGGGGGAGCCACAGAAACAGGATGTAGGCATGGAAATCCCCACCACGTGCCACTTCACAGCTTCATTTGTGAGTCTAAAACTCTTCCAATAAACCACAGATTCTGCCATGGTCCCTTTGTACTGTATTTTGGGTACAGATGTCCAGCTGAGACATGGGAATCCCTGCATGATGCCCTGTTACAGATCTTTGTTGCCTCCTTCTCTCTGGCATAAGAGATGTGTCATGGGTGGATGGTGCAGGAGGGCAGCACTGCCTTGTGCTGCTGCAATCCACACAGTTCTGCTTTAAACATGAGTGCTCGCTACAGACTCTCCCTTCCTTCCCAAGACTGCCAGACACGTGGACAATTCAGGGCTCTTTCTCAGCGGTTCCGAAGGAAGAGGTCTCCTGGCTTCAGCTACCCAGAGGAAAACCCTGCCAAGCAAAAGCCTGCCTTCCCCAGGTATAGTATCACCACCTTTATCTCCATTTTATGAAATGTAAGGAAAGTTTTTAATAACTGTCCATTCAGGCCTCTGCAGTTGGCACTCTGAAGAGGTCTGGAGGTCAAGGGGGTATCAGTAGATAGATGCTGAGCTTGGCCACTTCTCCAATGCTTTGGTGCAGAGCCCAGCTCTGATGTGTGAATACCTGGGCTGAGTGGCTCTTTGAGGCAGAAGGATTTTTTCACCCAGGAAGCTGCCATTTGCATAACCCCTTTCACTTCTTATCCCTGACCCCAGAAACGAGGTGCCTTCCTCAAGCCCTTCCTCCAGAGAGAATCTTGAGTCCCTCGTGGCTGAACTGGAGAAGACAGTCATTTCCCTACGGAAACAGGTAACACTTGTTGCCTCAATCTTTGTCTTCCATGGAGTCATCTCAGGAGCAAGATTTAGCTATTTGATACGGGCATCCCTGTGACTTCTTGTGTCCTTCAGAGCCAAGAGCAACCAACGTATTAGAGGTGAATAGTGGCAGGTACAGAAGAGGTGAAGTGCAGAGAGAAGAAATGAAGCTGAGCTCTGTGAGCTCAGACCTCTGCAACTGTAGGGTAAAATGCACATGGAAGCTCAGTGAAGAAAACTTGAGCCAGCATTTTCTTCTTGTATTTGGGACAGGTTAAAGATTATCTGTGCAATGGTGCAGATTCCTTGTATTTGGGGCAGGTTAAAGGTTGTGTGCGCAATGGTCCAGAGTCCTCTTAGAGCTGCTGCTTTCTCATCCCCAGGTGAATGCACTAGAGAGCCAGCTGAGGTGGCACCACAGGAACACCAGCACACAGGGACAGGGTAAGAAGACTGGAGACAAGTGGAGAAAAAGATGACCGTGTTGCCTCTTTGTATAAGGTCAGTGTGTTTGTTCTGAGCTGGGGTCAACATGGATTTGCTGAGCGTGCAATGGGACACCTCAGCAGCGTTCACATGCAGAAGAGAATGTTGCAGAAAGGAGTGGAGCAATGTGGTGATGAATGGGACATGAAGTAATAGGCTTAAATGCAGCAGGTTAGACAGTCATTTCTGCTGGTAATGATTAGTGAGTCACCGGAATGGGTTGTCTGGGGACGTGGTGGCGTATCCGTTCCTGGAGGTCTTTTAAGAACTGGTTCGGCAAAGATGGGGAAAGACATAAGTATAGGATGGACCAGGTGGAGTGGGTGAGGTCTCTTGGGCCTATTCTCCTGAGACTCTTGGTAAGTTTTTTCTAACAACACCACTTAATATCATAACCCCAAATCCAACAGCCTCCAAAGGACCTTTGTGGGGAGAGATATCACAAAGCTCGGTGATGCAGCAGATGGACTGGTTCCTCCCCAAGGTAACAAGGACATCTGGGCAGATGGAGCAATCCATCATTTGCTTACATATTGGCAGAGATTTCCCCCTCACCATCTGAGTCACTGCGCACTTCACTTCTGGAGGCACCAGTGCCCTGTTTGCTCAGCCCCAGCCAGGGCAGCACAACAGTGAGGTGTGTGTGTAAAGTCCTTGTCAGCACCTGCCAGCCTGGGGACTCATCTGCTACTCAGCAGTGGCAGGGTCCTGGCAGAGAGCTGCCAGTCCTCTGGTCTAGGTGTTCAGGGGCATGGAGAGCACAGCCTGAGCTCCCTTATCCTGCTTTCCATGGAGATCCCTACAGCCTTGAGAGAGAGGGTGAACAGCTCGCTGGCACCTGACAGTCTGGAGAAGGTGGCTAATGTTTTTTAGATGTTGCAAACGATTACTTCAGGGACAGGAGCAGAGGAATTACACAGAAGTGCTGTTTTGCTGGCCAGTCTGTGCTAGAAGGAGCATCCTCTGGAAGTTAGATTACAGGATGGGGCAAGCAAAGGCTGGTCTGCACTGATAATCTCAGCAGAAAGCAGGAGAAGCCTGGAGGCTGGCCACACTGCTTCTCAGCATGATTTCATGTGTTGGTCCTTATAGATTTTCCAGTCAAACAGTGATTCCACTTTAGAAATGTGACATAGAGTGCAGTGTGACATGAGTTGCTTTTCCTTCCCATCATTTCAGATCCTTGAAGAGCACTCTAGGGTTTACAGGGATGGGCTTAAAGGGTTTTCCTGCTGCAGTCATACATGCCCCAGACCAGCCAGGCACTACACAAACAGCTCACTTTGCCTCCAGCTGCCTCCCACAGAGCTTTTCTGCTTTCTTGTGCCATTTCAGGTGCCCTGTGACCTGCACTCCTGCTCTCCACCAGCCACTCCAACCCACTCCTACAGGGCTCAGAAAGCCACCAGGAGACCCCATGATGCTCTGGCTCCTCTCACACCTCCTGTACCACTCCCTATCCCAGGATCACTGTACTTCTGCCTGTATTGACTGTCTATGAGCCCCTCAGCCCCTGGATTCGTCCTGCCTTTGTCAGCTCTGCCCTCGATGGTGACAGCCCAGAGACTGCCAAGATGCCTCTTTCTTCCACAGGCCCCAGGAAATGGAGACTAATTGAAGCTGCTTTAGTGCCCCTTTTCTGCTTCTCTTCCCACTTACAGCTGTCATCACCCACCACCCCTTGTCTGAAACATCCCATGGGCACCCAACTGAACCAATTCATTAAGAGGCAAAACCTTTCTCAAATGCACTGTGGTGTCAAGAAACATCTGGAGAAGTCAGGAAAAACAAAGTTAAATAAACATGAAGCCTAAACCAAACCTTCAGCCATCTTCTGATGCTGTCAAAAAGACTAAGAGGAACTTCAGGGCTGGGTTTGGTCTGGGTTTGCAGTCTCTGCAAGCAATGAGGAGGTCACTCAAAGCCCAGGGAAGTCTGCTGGATGGTTGGGTGCTTCAGGATGGGGTGCCAGGCACAGCGTGGCTGTCCACAATCACCTGCTGTGCTTTTCCAGTCGTTGGTGATGAGTGACACATTCTCTGTGATGACCCCACAAATGACCTATTGTTACATGCCCAATGCTCAAAAACATTTTCCTCAGCTTGACCTGCATTCCCCAGCTCTCTGCCCCTTTCAGGATTCAATCGGAATTATGTTTCTTTTCCTTTTTTTTCCCCCCAAAAGGCTCTTTGCTGGAAGATGTATTTTGAGTGTAAACGTAACAGGACCTCGAACAGAACCTCAGCTAATTAGATGTAATGGGTACTCTCATTAGTGAAGGGGAGCTGCTGGTTTCTGTCAATTAGGTTGAGAGGACACGCTGTGTGACACATGGGTGAGTGCAAAGTGCTGTTTGTGTTTATGGCTCCCAGGTGCTCTGCAACCAAACCAGGACTGTGCAGCCAGATCTATGGCATAGGTCTTCTGGTTTTGTTGTTCTTTGGAGGTGCTTTTTAGTGGTGCTAGAACTAAAGTCCCTGTGTATCCACCACAACCTCAAATCTGTGGACAGATTGGTTTTTGATATATCCTTGTAAGCTGGTCCCAGGGACTGAAAATACTTGATTCATTGGATATCTGTGCCTTCCTTATCCTTCTCACTTTTCCTGTGTCCTGCCACCTTCCTTCCCACAGCACAAGGACCAGAAACTTCTATGAACATGCTTTTTCTTCTTAATTTGTTTTTTATTTTATTTTTAGGTGTTTTATAGTACCAAAGGGGATTCAAAGCAGCAGGAATGCTCCTGGAACTTAATAGGAAAATAAAAAAAAAAATACTAGAAAAAGGTTGTGACTTATCATCTCTTTTCCTGGCATGGGACTGAGCTGTGTGTGTGTGTTCTGTGCAGACAGAGGTTTGCAGGGATGAGTCTGTGTTATGCATGTCTGGTAGGTTCAGCTCCGAGGCAGTATTTAGTCCTCAGGGATGTTTGTCATTTTGAAGTACTCTTTCATTTAGGTGCAAATCAAGATCCAAAGCCTTGCGTGTTATAAATCAGCTGCACTTGTCTATCGCTTGTACCACTAGAGAATCTAATCTGGCAAAAGTCAGGAAGGGTAAATCAGTCTCCAGTCTCCTCCTGCACACCAGAAGTCCTCTTTCTAAACAGTAAGGCATAGATGTTCTGTGACAGATCTAATCAGATAACTCTTAATACATAACCAAGCAGCCCATTTTGCTCCTGATGGAGCGTGACAGGAGGAGCAGATTTGTCACAAGTGCTGCAGAAGGACAGCAAAGAGAATGTCCCTTCCCTTTGGGTTGCAAATGCTTCTGTGCTCCATCCTCAGTTCTGCTCCTCCTGTTGAAGTGGGAAAAAATGCACAGAAACATTACACATCCCTGTGTGGCACCGAGGGCAAGGCTGGGAGCTGGGCAGGGGGACAGATCTTGTGGAACTTACTCATATTCAGGTGCTACTTTGTAAGGAGGGAGCAGAATATTTTATTAAATATCCTGTTTTTCCCCAGTTCCCATCAGTGTAGCAATGCAGAGGGTATGCTGATGGAATGCTGTGTACTCCTGCCCTTTGCCTTTGGCATCTGTGCCTGGGAGAGAGTGAGGAAAGAGCTGAGCCCAAAACCCAGACAAGGAAATCCTTTTGCAGGTTGTTTGGCCATCATGGGACACCCAGGATGCAGGACAAAGCAGATCTAGAGCTGCTGGCTCAGGAATGGGTCCAGCTTGTTCTTCATACACCACACAATTGCAGAGTGGAGTTGCCAGGTACAAAACTCCCACTAATTAGATGGAACAGTTAAATTATGAAGTCCAGGCAGGGGTTGGAGGTGTTGCAGCTGGGATTTCTCACCAGAGCAGTGATCTTCAGATGGCTTAAAGTGCACATGGAAGGTGTGAGAGGGGAATCTGTCCTTTGGCTAATAGCTGTGGTTTCTGCAGTTTGGCAGAGGGGTTGGAGCATGTCAGTATCTGACTGTGACCAAGTCTGGGGGGGTGGGAGTGTGCTGACACAGGGGGATCAGGGAATTGCATGCCAGGGCTCAGGCCTTGATGCCACACAGGTGCCTGGCACTGATACAAACCCTGCATCATGACCTTCTGATACTGGACAGGACCCATCTCTGGTGGAGGCTGAGTGAGCACCAGATCTTGGTGGAACTGGGAAAGAGCTTCTCTAGAGATCCTCCGCAATGGGGTATTAGTAGGAGGAGGCAAATGTTTTAGTGGGGTAATGCTGGGAGGTCATTGTAGACCAAAAGGAGAAAGGATCTTATGTTACAAATGCCACAACATCCACCCAGGAAATATGCAAACACTTCAAATCTCTTCTAAGGTTATTCTCTTAATTCTGTGTTAACTCCTGCACATTTGTGGATGCAATTATTGTCCTATGGAAAAAAAAATATCCTCCCACACAAATGAGATGAAGACTATTAGCTGGAGTCAGCCACTTGTGACAAGAGCTGCTTGAAGAACAGAGAGCTATGTTTATGGTGCTCTGGTAACAAGCAAAGAGCACACTTTAAAATAATGATTAGATAAAACAACAGCCGTTCTCCTTCTTCGAGAGCAGTGAGCCCGGCTCCAGCTGTTCCTGTCTCCCAGATGTGCCCGTGGGTCTGAGCGTGGGACTCCTGCCTGCAGACTCATCCCGCCTGCGGACTCGTCTCACCAGATCAACCAGTTTCACTTTCAGAAATAGGAAGTTCGTCGGGAAGAGCCGGCGAGCGCCCAGACGCGTGCGAAGAACGCGGGGCGGCAGGATGAGCAGCCCGGCCGGCGGAATGAGCCCGGCATCGTCCCTTCCTCCGGCCTCCCGAAGCGCGATGGCATAGCCCACCGCATCCACCGCATCACCGGGGATGGAGCAGTTTGTCAGGAAGCGTCTGAGCTTCCTGACATCCTTCTGGAACAAGCTCCGTCCCCGTGCCGTGACGGAGAGCTGCTCGCTGGGGTATCTTGGTTCTGATTCCGTTTCGCTGCACTCGGAGCCGAACTCCGTTTCCTTCATCCCCAAGTCCTCTCTCTGTATCGCTTTATACGCTTTCACAGCCCGGAGCTCCGAGGAACTGAGCGTAAGCGCAGGGGACAAGCTGCGTGTCCTCAGAGAAGAGGGGGAGTATGTCCTAGCCCGGCGGCTGCTGGGGGAGCCGGCCGTGGGCTACGTCCCTGCTGCGTATGTGGCCAACCTCAGCCAGGGCACCTCCGCTCACCGCCCGTAAGTACCCGATGCTCTGGATCCGTAGCTGGATGGAGGCTGGACGAGGGTAGCACATCCCTGTGCAGCGAAAGGCACCGCTTACTCTCTGGAGCGGCGGGGAGCACAAGCTCCTCATCCCCTTCTTTTGCCATCAGCAGTGCTGGGACTGAGTGGGGATCTGCCCTGCCCTGGGCATCCCTGCCTTGGAGTTCCTGCAGGTCGTGGCAGTGGCGTGGAGGTATTCAGGACAGCAAATGAGATTTGGGGGATGTGTCAAGGGGTAGAAGTGCCCGTGCCCTTTTCCAGCTGTACCACCCTCGCACAGGATGGGGTGGCTCTGGAATGGGATGTGGGGTGATGGTGGGCACAGGTTGCAGCTGTGGTGCCAAATAAACAGGGTCCTGCTTGATCCGGCTGCTCTCCTTCTCGTCCTGCATTAAAGGGGAGGCAGCAGCGAGTGAGGGAGCTGGAGAAACTTGTACCTGACCCTGCCAGCTCCAAAGGTCTCGGCAGCATGGAAAGAGGCAGTTTGGGTTGGTACCTGCCAGGAAGCCCAGAGATCTGTAGGGCCAAGCTATACTGCTGCTGCTGCCATCTGACCCGCTCATCCGGGGCTGAGGCTCCCTCCTTGTCGGTGCCTCTCCCAGCCGACACGGAGGTCGGGGTGATGTCTCAGCCTTCTGTCAGCTGGGGAAAGCCCAGGCTTATCGTTGCATAAGGCAGCCTGGTCCCGACACGTCGGGCAAAGCGCCCCGAGACACTGCTGTTCCCTCTATACCTGGCCCTGAGTCACGCCGAGTGCCGGGAAGCGCAGGGCTGGGTCGGGTGTATCGCCCTGGAGAATCCCCCGCGCTCTACCTGTGCTGTGTGAGGGGAGGTAAAGGAGAGGAGCGGGAGAAGAGTCCCAAATGTGCAGGGGCAATGATGACAGCCGGTGGGATGGGAGAAGCCCCGCTGCGTGCGCTTTGAGAAACGCGAATCCAGACTGGTTGGACTGTGCTGGGACCGGGGGGGCGGCTCCCTGCTTTACTCCCATGGCATCGGACAGCTGGACAGGCTACAGTGGGAGTGTGTGTGTGTTTACGTGCACGTGTGTGTGTGCACCAGCCGTGAGGAGCTGGTGCCCGGCCTCACCCCGAGGACAGGGGTGAGGAGGATGCCGAGGCTTGGGAGGGCGGATGGCAGTACCGTGCCCGGCTTTGCAGCCGGGGTGAGCCGCGAGCACACAGACTCCGCGGAGCCGCAGGTCGGAGCAGGGTGGTAATTTGTTCAGCTGCTGTAACCCCATCACATATAATTTCCTGCGCGGCTTCTCAGACGCTAGCGATCCCAACTAATGATGAAACCTTCAACTTCTCACGTCTTGGTTGCCTTAGGCTGGATGGAGTTGCCTCTTCCCCACACTCCCGTGCATCCCGCTGCATCCAGAAGTAGTCAGCCAACCTGTCTTTCCTTGCTGGGATGAATCTCACTGCTATGATACAGATGAGGGGTTTGGCTGGGTCTTCCCCCCTGGGTTGGTGCTGTGAGGTCCCTGACCTGCACTGCCAGAGATGTTTTCATTGATGCCATTTCCTCACGGGCTTAGGGCCGGTTCTGTCCATGAGCTGCAGGTCAAAAAGTGCAAAGTGATCCTGTGCCTGCAGCTGTTGCTCTCGTGGCAAGACACAGGTACAACCCCACCAGAGCATCTTCCACGCAGCACAAAGTGGTTGTTGCTTCATTCACCCCGGCTGAGGTGCGGCACTGAGGTGTAAACCTCCCAGGTTTGGAATGGGGCTGAGACCGGGACAGCTTGATACAGTAGTGTTCAGGCACCGATGGAGGAAATGCCCATCCCTGGCAGTGTCCAAGGCTGGCTTGGATGGGGCATTGAGCAGCCTGGTGTAGTAGAAGGTGTCCTTGCCCATAGCAAGAGGGGTGGGATGAGATGATTTTTAAGGTCCCTTCCAACTGAAACCATTCTGGGATTCTCTGACTCTATGAAATGGTTCGCAGTCAGTGAGCTGCAATAAACTGCAGCAAGTGCCTGCAAAACTCACCCAGTGAAGCAGCCCCGATGCAGGCAGCCACATTTAGAGGTTCTGAGACACGGTCCTGCTGCCGTGCCACTCGCTCGGTGGCTGCAAGGATGAGCAAACAGTGGGATCCCAGGAGCTGCTCCCCCTCCCTGGCTCAGAAAGTGCAGGCTGCCCCGAAATGGATGCAGCCCCTTCCGTGCACCATCCCCTTGCGTCGCACTGACCCACCCATCTGCTCTGCTCCCCAGCTGGTACTTCAGCAAGATCAGCCGTAACGAAGCGGAACAGCTCCTCCTCTCGCCTCCCAACCAGCACGGCTCCTTCCTTGTCCGGGACAGTGAGAGCAGCAAGGGCGAATACTCTCTCTCAGGTGACTTTGTGGCAATTATCCAGAGAAAATTAGCATAGGGAAGGTAAATAGTTCCTTAGGGCAGCTCCTGGCTTGGTCAGCACAGAGTGAAAAACAAGGGAATAAGTTTAAAGCACTTTCAGCCCCTTGTTGAAATGAATCACCTGCTTTCTGAGAGTGCAGAGAAAGCTAAGAGAGAAGGGGTGGATTGCAGAATTACTGTGGCAAAGGAAAGTGCATGGCTCCTGTTCAGGGTATGAAAGCCATAAACATTTCACTGCAGCTTTATGATGGTGTTGTGGCACTAACTCCCAGGATTTCATTCCAGCAGCTTTTGTCATCTGAGGGTTGTTTTAAAATATACTGCCAGTTCAGATTACCAGGGCCTGGGCTGCACATGCCAAAATATGAATTCAGAGGGGTTTGGACCAGGCAGTGCTGTTACGATCTGGTCCTATCCACATAAAAATAATCCTGAGAAATTCACGTCAAATCCCACATCCCACCATCGGTCCCTGGGCTGTGGGAGTCCCAGTTGCCACTGGTTTATCCAACTGGAGCAGCTCTGCTGTTCTCTGAGCAGACCATTTCCATAGGGAATAACCCTTGATAATAAATCATGGCCTCTCTAGTCCAAAGGAGCCTGGCTCACCCACGGTCAGAAATCCTCTGAGCCAGGAGGTGGGAGAAGAAGGGATGTGTGGAGTGGGATATAACACTCTGGGGGTGAGTTGTGTTGCTTTAGGATAATTAAAAGACTGGATGTCTGGAAAGGAGCGAGGGTGAAGTCAACAGGGAGGGGGGAAGAAGCTGCTGATCACGTGTTTAGCTTTCTCCAACCTGGGCCTCCCCACAGTGCGCAACCATGCCAAGGTCAGCCACTTCCGAATCTGCAAGAGCCCCCGGGGCAGCCTCTACATCCAGAAGGGACACCCCTTCCCCAACATGGAAGAGCTCCTCGCCTTCTACATGGAGCACTGGAAAGTCATCCAGAGCCCCTTGCTGCAGCCCTGCAGCCCCGCGGTGCGTACGCCAATGGCACAGACCAGCCCGGGTACCAGGGATGAGCAGGATGGAAAAAAGGAAGGAAAGACTAAAAAAATAGAAATAATTACTCTGTCCATTTGGAATTTGAGTTTTCTTAAACTAAATCAAAAGCTCACCATTGGTATAGCTGCCAGCATCACCTTGTATCAGCCACATTAAGGCTGGGCACGGCATTTATATGGATTTTTGACTGGGAAAAATGAACAGAATTTTCTGAAACGTCTTCTTCATCTCAAAGACTAGAAATCAAGTTGTTACAAATCCCTTCAATACTGATTCTGGAAATACCTGTGCTTCCATTTTTTTTCCTGACATACACATTGCTTTTATATAGTTTTCAAACCAATTTGTGTGGCACTCATAACTAATTACAGAATTAATCCCAAATTGCCAACTCATTTCCTGATTAGAATTCCATCCACTGATTATGACTTAGAAATAGCAATTAAATATGTGAAAGAGTGCAATAGAAAGGTGTGGTATAGAAGAAATGCTTAATGAGCTGAAGTCTAAATCAGCCATAATATGCAATAATATTCATTTAACTATTTGTATTTATTTGTAGAAATAGAGAAAACCCACTTTTGAGGTCTGACAAGGAGTGAATTTTTCCTGATTTTTCATCTAGTCTCCAAAATCTCCCTCTTGCACACCTGAGCTCCCAGCAGGGATCATGCAGATTATGCCCCATGTGCTTTGTGAACATTTAGCAGAGGGAAAAGCAATGCTTGGGTTGCAGCCCCCGTGCACACAGGTGGTGGAGCATCATGTCCTGCTCCCTCCTCTGGAGGCCTTACCCGGCTGGCTGGCTGGTGCAAGCCTGTCATTCCATGTCCATTTGGCAGACACCTCCCGAGAGGGACGGCTGGGAGCGCCCGCGCTGGGAGTTCACCCTGCGGAGGAAGCTGGGCGAGGGGTACTTTGGAGAGGTGTGGGAAGGGCTGTGGAGGAACACAGTGCCAGTGGCCATCAAGATCATAAAAGGTATGTGGAAAAACAGATGTCAACAGTGGCCAACTGGGTCTCTCCTTCACTGCCACATCATTCACACTTTTTCATTTCCTCATCCTCTTGGTCACTGTGACTTTTATCAGGCAAACTGTGGTAGGACCTGGCGAGGGGCCACTGGACTATTTCTGTGGACAGACCCAAGCTTAGGCTGCATCTCTATAAAATGGCTCCAGCCAGTGGGTTTGTGATGAGTGACATCACTTCAAGTCAAATGGGTTTGGGATACATCAAGTCCTGGCGGGACTATGATCCTGAAAATGGGTTCCAAAGCCCTGTGGAAAACATCTCTTGGCTGTTTGGGTCTGAGACGTAGGTTGTGCAGACATAAGCTTTGAAAGCAGGGGTGGGCTGTGAGGAGGATAAAGGTCCTTATCCAAGTTGGAGGTGCTGAGGTTCCCAACATCCACATGAGAAAGCAGCTCACAATGGCTGTGTTGTCTTTTCCACCCAGCTGACATGAAAGCAGAAGACTTCACCAAGGAGATTCAGAACCTGAAATGCTTAAGGCATGAGAAGCTGATCCAGCTGCATGCTGTTTGCTCGCTGGATGAGCCCGTGTACATCATCACTGAGCTCATGCGCAAAGGCAACCTCCACAGCTACCTCAACAGTGAGTACAGTGTCAGTGCCATGGGGAGCAAACTCCTGGGGCACTGCTGCTCTGTGGATTCTTTCTGTGCCCCAGAATGTCCCTGTGAATCTAAATGGAGACCCTAAGAGAGCACTAGTCTGGTCTTGGTTCTGTTTAGATCAGTGGTAACACAGAACAATCCATGGGCACTTGGTGGAGATGGTCCTGGGTGTTCCCACAACTCAAAGAAATGGTCTGGTGTGATTTTAGGTGTCTGTGTGGGCTGGGTCCATATCACTCCCTGGGAGCCCAGGTGTGTAGGTAGGTACCTTCATCCCTTCTTCACCCACCCAGCAGCATTTGGTGCTGGAGGAGCTGGAGCTCATAGGCACAACAGGTTGAGAGGCCTGGTAGGAGATTTGCATGGCAGAAAGTCACCTTTAGCTTTGGTGGGAGGAACAAGCCATGGATATCTGCATCTTGGTGCTCTACAGAGCTCATCCCAGTCCCATTTCTGAGGAGCATGTGGCTGTGCTGAACTTCCTACACAGTGACAGCAGGACAATTAGGCAGGACCTCCAATTCGAGGTTTTACATGTTCCTCTGGTCCCACATTGCTGGCACAGGGTCTCCTTCCAAACCAGAATGCCCAGAATAGATGTTGGTAGATAGCCTCCAATGCTTGGATTGTCTGGATTAACAGGTCCAGAAGGGAAGTCCCTGGGCACCTCCCACCTGCTCAACATCGCCTGCCAAGTGGCGGATGGGATGAGGTACCTGGAGGAGAAGCACATCGTCCATCGGGATCTGGCAGCCAGAAACATCCTGGTGGGGGAGGAACTCACCTGCAAAATTGCCGATTTTGGACTTGCCCGACTCCTCAAGGTCAGTCAGCAGGATGCTGTGGTCCTTCCCATCACCCCAGGTCATCAAGATGCCCCATATTACAGCTGTTCCCTGTTGTCCCCTTTCCCAGCCTGCAGCCCCAGCAAAGAACCAAAGGCCATGTTTGCACTGATCATCCCATCCTTTGTGTCCCATCTTCTGCTGCTTTTCAGGATGACATTTATTCGACCAGCAGCAGCACTAAAATCCCGGTGAAGTGGACAGCTCCGGAGGCAGCCAATTACCGCACCTACTCCCTCAAGTCTGATGTCTGGTCCTACGGGATTCTGCTCTACGAAGTCTTCACATATGGACAGATCCCATATGAAGGTAGGGCTGCCAGCCCACTCCTGTGCCCTCCATCCATGTGCTGGGCAACTTGCCCATGGTCCCCAAAATCCAACATGTCATGAATTGTTATATTGTCCCTTTCACAAGGGATGTGGAAGCAGCTCCTGGAGCATAAGCAAGTTATTGTCCACTTTGGGGATGGCTTAGAGGGATATTCAGTGGTTGTAGAGAGGGTGTAGGAGCTGGGGGCAGGAAGGTGGGATGGGCTGGAGGATCTCCCACATTCTCTCTTCTACCAGCCTCATGACAGAGAGACACCATTTCACAGCAGCACCAGTGGACATCTCAGCCACTGCATGTGTACCTTCTAGGGCAACCTTTGGGGACATCAGGTTCAGGGGAACCCTCTCCTTCCTTGCAGGGATGACAAACCAAGAAACTGTACGGCAAATCACCAGGGGCTACCGCCTTCCCCGGCCCAGCTCCTGCCCTCCTGAGATCTACAGCATCATGCTGGAATGCTGGAGTGGCAACACGGAGGAGCGTCCCACCTTTCTGGCCCTGCGGGAAAAGCTGGGCTTCATCTACAGACGGCTGCTCAGCTCCCTCTCCTGAGGGACCCTTTCCCACCATCCTTCCTGCAAAAGACCCTCCAGGCCAGCTCTTGCCAAGAAGTTCCTTTCTGCTAGTTTTCCCTTTGACAGGGCTGCAAGGAAAGCACATCCCCCGCAAAAAAACAGTTCATGGTCCCTCACAGGCAGGATGCAGGGAGGTGGCAAAGGGAAAAGGCAACGAGTTGTGGAGAACTCATTGCCAGCACTTGGCTGTTTAGCAGTCTGGAGAAGTCCCATTGTAGCAGAGGCACCACCCAGAGTTTACATCTCTGTTCAGCCAGTAGGGTGGGAGGTCCCTGTCACTCCCCACACCAACATGAAGGTTTGCAGTTCATGTTCAATTGCGGCTCCACTTGATTTTTCTTGTAGTGTGTCCGGTGTATTTATCAATAAAAGTGTGTGCATCCATCCACAGGAGTCCTTGCAGGACTGCTGGATGCTCTGCCCTTACTACACTGCTCTGCTCCCTCCCAGGAATGATAGAATGCTTTGAGATGGAAGGGATCTTTATGGCTCATCTTGTTTCAACCACCCTGCCATGGGCAGTGACTCTTTCCACTAGACAAGGTTTCTCTGAGCCCCTTGGACAGGAATACTTTCAGGGATGGGTTCAAGGAACCGATCAAGGATAGGTCCCAGGAAGCAATGGTTTGCAACCAGTTCCACTCCTGGAACACAGATATAACCATGCTTGTGTCTTTTTGGACTCTGTTCATCCAGGTACACACTAAACCTCCATGTGCCTATTCCACCCCTTTCCCAGGCAGTGACCTTGCTTGCCCTGAGAACTTTGCACAGGCATCTCCTCTCTGGGCTGTTCCACTCTGAATCCTTGTCTTCTCACTGTTGTGTGGTTATTCCAAGAAAAATGTATACCTGGGTTCAATTACTGAATGCCTCCGTATCCCAGGTGCAGGCAGAGAAAGTGAAACATGCTTCACCCTGTTTTGCTCTTCATCCCACCCTTGGTGCAAAGCCAAGAGATGATCCCACCACCTGCAGGTCCTCACCGATCCCAGGGCACAGCCTTACAGGGGGACCTTGAGCCTCTGGTCCCTGCCAAGCCGGGGGAGCATTTGCTCCAGCCAAGTCCCTGTTGCCCATCCTGCCCATGTACACTCCCAGAGGCCCAGCTGTCCTTGGCAGCAGTGGAAGGACTCATGAAAAAGCAGCACTGGGAGCAATGCCAAGGCTCCAGGCTCGTGCAGGGAGCCTTCCCGGGGTGACCTGAGTGAGGCTGCTCGAGCACTAACACACTCATAGCACTGTTGGCAGGAGCACGATGTGCTGTGGGTGAAAGGCAGCTGGCACTGAATTCCTCCTGTTGAGCCCATTTTGCCTGTTTGCAGGTGACTCTGCTGGGACTGAGCCAACAGCAGTGTTGGAATTTATAAAGTTAATAAAGTTTATGCAACACTGCCCACACCTGGGCAGTGTCTGTGTCCATGCTATGCAGCACGGCAGGAACGAGTCAGGCTGTTGTCTGATTGCTCTAATTAAGCAAGTCTCCGTGCACAAGGGGCCTGGAAAGGGGAGGCAGGAATGTGGTTTAGGGGTGGGATGAATCTTGCTCTGTTCGTGCTTCCTCTGGAGCCTGAGCGAGGGTGAGGCAGTTGCTGAGCCCATGGAACTGCAGCTGTTCCCTGGGAAAGCAGCAGCTCCCAGTTAGGGTGTTCCCAGATTGAAAAAGGTTGGGTTTGGACACAGTTGCAAGAGGAAATCCTCATCCTGCACAAACATTTCCTAGCCTGATCAAACATATGAACAGAGAGCACACCTATGCATAGCACAGGTCCTCTCCTGTAAGAACCTGAAGACCCAAGCTGTGTCTGGCAGGTAAGGAGTTCACGGCACACCAAGGAAGGGCAGGGACACCTGTGGCACAGGCATGGGGGGGCTGCTGCAGCACAGAATCATAGAATTGTTTGGGTTGGAAGGGACCTTCAAGATAATTTTCTTCCAACCCTGCTGCCGTGGGCAGGGACACCTTCCATTAGACTAGGTTGCTGAAATAGCAATAGAGACATTAAATTTGTAGGTCTGGTTGCCACCAGATGGAGCTCAAAAATAAGCAGGAAGAGAAGGGTGTGCATTGGGTGGTGGGGCGCTGGGGCTGCTGTGGGACACAGTAGTCCATGGTGGGATACCTGGTGAAGCCAGTGGGGCTGGCAGGGCTGCAGGCAGCCTCCTGTCTGCACCAGCCCATCAACACATGGCTCCAAAACAGCTCACTCAGCAGTCACAGTGACCTGATAGAGATGTGGAGTGCGGAGATGGGGACACGATGACACGGTGCTGCCCACAGCAGCTTTTCTCTCCTCTTTCTCCTCCTCCTCCTCCTCCTCCTCCTCCTCTGCTTCATGAAATACCGATCTGCTGCCTGGATTTGCCCTCCAGCATGGTCTGCTGGGTTTTGGCATTTCTCCGAGTCATTACTTGCTTTCTATAAGTAGACAATATTGGTGGGGGTGGGGGAAGCCCAGATTTTCCCATCTGCTCCCAGGTTCTCAGCCTGGGCTGGGCACTGCAGCTTCCCCCAACACTGAACGAGGCTTTTCCTTAAATCCATCACACAAAGACAGGGATGGTGGGTCCTAGTTCTTCATGAACCCCTCCAGAGTTGGCATTGCAAATCCTGTTGCTACAGTCATTCTGATGCTCTGTTTGCAGCCTGGCATGTACCCTGTTTGTGAATTCAAGGTTTGGAACCTTGACCCAGTGGCATTTGGAAACAGCGTCAGGCTAATGTGAGGTATTTGTGCTGCACAGCTCATTTCTATTTATAAGATCCCACATCAGCCTTCGAAAGGTGAGGGGAAAGCAAAGCTGCTGGAGGAAAAAAAGAAAACAACAAAACAACCCCAAGCAGCAAGAGGCAGGGAATGAAAGGAAATATTTCTCACCAGAGGCAGTGGGGTGGTATGAGGGGCACTGCAAGGGACGAGAGTGAGCAGAAAGCACCTGCAAGTTTCTGACCAAATATGTGAGTTATTCAACAGTCAAAACACCACTGAGGGAGCAGAGGGGGAGACATCAGTCCCAGTGGAGTTGGTGCCATGAGAGATGCTTGCCTGTACTATACCAAGCCCTGTGGAAAGGGGGAGGATGATTAGAGAGGGGTATAGTGTACGGGAAACCCCTTTACTTGTCTTGCTTCTACTGCTCAATGTCTCTCTTGCTATTCCACCACAGCACACAGCACGATGACACAAGAGAGAAGAAATCAGGAATCATAGAATTGCTTGAGTTAGAAGAGCTCTCTAAGATCCTTGAGTCCATTCCCCAGCACTGCCAATCCCACAACTAACCCATGTCCCCAAGTGCCTCATCTACAGGTCTTTTAAATCCCTCCAGGGATGGTGACCCCGCTGCCCTGGGCAGCCTGTTCCCATGCTTGATAATTCTTTAAGTGAGGACATTTGTCCTGATATCCAGTCTAAACCTCCCCAGCACAATTTGAGGCCATTTCACAGAATCATGGAATGAGAGTTTTCTCTCATCACTTGTTAGTTGGGAAAAGAGACCGACACCCACAGCAGGGGAGATGGAAAGAGAACAAAAATAAACTTGCCTGGCTGTCAGATGCTTTTCTTAAATATGCCTGAGTGCTGTGGAGGTGCAAGAAAGGCATTTAAAGCTTTTCAAGCCCAACCAAACAAGGCGATGCCAAGGGCTTTGCTCTCAGCAATGCCGTAAAGGTGCCTGGGAGCACATCTGAGGGGATCCAGGCTCTCATTTTCTTTACCCTCCCCTGGAGAAGGAGCCCAAGTCTGTGATACTTCACAGACATTCAGAAAAACACCCTTTAATTCAGCAGGGCTTTTCCAGACAGTTTTACTCCACTGGACAGGGAGTAATGGGCGTAAGGACAGCCACGGACAGGTTCTGCAGCCACTGCTGTAAATCCAACCCACCTTGCAGCAATTAGGGAATTAATCTTCATGCAGCATCCAAGAACAGGATGGAGGAGCATCATTGTGCTGGTGGTATCACAGAGCAGCTCGCTCAGAGCTGGGTTTGGCTGGGGAATGTGCCCAGCTGTAAAAGCAGGGCTGCAGGATTGGTACCTTTGTTCTCCCACTGCTTCCTCCGGGTGCCTGGGGATTGTTGCTGGGTTTGGCCCTCCGTGACCATGAGACCAACAAGCAAATACAGCAATATTGACTTTACCTTTGTGTGTCCACACTGTAATCTGCAGGCTTGGAAAAAAAATACTTGTCTCTCCAAAATGTGGGCCTTCTGCTGGAAACCAGCAGTTGAGGAGACTCTGCTGCTGCCTTGAGGCACCCCCAGGGATGAGCAGCACCCAAAAGGGTTTGCTAAGGCAAGGAAGGCCTTGGAGCAGTGCCACAGCCACACTTCCCAGCTTGCCAGCCAGACAAAAAGCCCCGTCTTGTCCTGCTCAGAAAGGATTTATTTTTGCTTTATTTTCCTGTGTTTTGTGAAGTTTAAAGGCTGCCACATGCTTCCTGTGATACACAGCGCCCTGCACACAGGTGGAGCCACCCCAGAAACAAGTTTGCTGCCTGGATGGACAGTGGCATCAGATCAGTTGTGGGGTGATATGCTGCTGTGGACATGGGGTCACCTGCAGAGTGCTGGCAGCCGCTGGGATCCAAACTGTGTGCCCAAGGCTTCTAGGACTCCTCACAGCCATTTCCTCTGGATGCACATGCTTACACAGGAGGAGCAGAGGTCCCACTGCTGTTCCGGTCCCTTGGAGAAACAGGAGACACAGTCCCTCTGCCCTGACGACAGGGTCTGCTGCCTGGAGAAGTAGAGCTCAAGGAAAAGCTTACTCAACACTTTTCCCTACCAGAAACAAGGAACAAAGGGAGAAGTGACCCTGGATGCCCTGCAGAGTAGACAGAAAGCAGAGCTCCTCCCCCAGCTGCTCCCTGCCCTTCTCCCTGTCTGCCCTGGGGCACCGGAGGGGGAAAGTCATGGCTCAGGGGTCCCATGGAGCTGCAGCAGCTGGTGCACACAGGGACAGCCCCACACCTCATGCTGTGGCTGGAAATAGACCGGGAAGATTTGGCACCTTTAAATCAATCTCTGCCAGAGTTTTTTTTTGCCTTCAGCAGGAACAAAGGTGCTCCCTTCACCCAGGCACCAGCAGGCTCTTTTTTCCCCCAACTACTAGGCTGATCACAGAAGGACCAAACAGCCAAATGGACTAATTCAAGGCAAAAATCAACCAAAACAGCACTTAAAGCAGTACAGCACATGGGCCAGCTGGGATCCAAGGCTGCCAAATTCAGTGCGCCCTGAGCTTCCACCCACACCATGAGCTCCTTTCTGACATCAAGACCCACAAAATGCATGTCCTGAGCAAGCCTCATCTCTCCCCTCATTATGGAAGGCTCACTCTGCACCCAGATCCTTCCCCCAGCCCCAACCTGACTGGGTCAGACCCTGGCACTCACTCCTACCCCTCGAGGCACTGGGGCAGGGCAGCAATGTGCTGTGGGAGCAAAACAAGTTCAGTGCCAGCAGCAACAGGCTGTGCAGCCAAGTAAGGAGAAAAGGGTGGGGGAAGGTATTTGCAGCATCACCACAGCCCAGCCAGATCCTGCTCACGTACAAAACACACATGGACCAGTGAGTCACATTGGCACGTGATATCCAGCATCACCAGATCCTGCTGCTGCACTTGGAAGCTGTGCTGTGCCCTGGTCCAGCCCCACTGACACCCCCAGTGCCCCTCTGCCCATCCTTCCATGGTTGAATGGAGAACAACCCATGAAAAATAACTCCGAGTTTTAAAAGGCTGCTCGAGTTTATTAGTTGCCATTGTACGAGTTGAAGGTAATAAAACGTGTTACCAAGTTTGCTTAGGAAGTCTGCTTAGTTACACTGGGAAAGAGTAAAAAGGCTGGTGTGGAATCGTCGGGGTTTGCTGCACTTTTCCATCACAAGTCAGCACCTTTGCCTTGGAGCAGCCAGCTACTCTACGGGGAGGGGGCTGTGCCCACCGGATGCGGAGCAGCCGCTGACCCACTCACACCGAGGGCCCAGAGCTGGGCTCACTGGGCTCGCTGACGTGGCGCCTCCGTCCTGCTCCTGGGGCTGGCACCAGGCCACATGCCATCGGTCCTGTTGTCACCCGCAGAGTTCCCAAGCTGCAAGACAGAGCAGAGAGAGGGTCAGGCCAACACTGAAGTGTGGCATTATTTCTCTGCACTTACCCCTGCAGCAAAGGGGTGGGTGCCCTAGGCATGGACATGGCCCACTGGGTCAAGATGCACCTTGGGAAACACAGCAGGGATGTCCCCAACTGCTCTGGGTGCTGCACTGGTGCCACTTCTGTGTCATCTCACAGCACTCACCTCTGTGGGGACTCCGACACTGCTGTCATGACTGGCTGAGTCGTCTTCCCAAAGAAGAAGTTGGCCCACCATTGGCCGGGGTCAGACTTGGGCAGGTCTGGGGAACAGTATGTGCCAGGGAAAGTCCAGGTCAGCGCAACCCAGGCAGCCCCGCAGTCATCCCACTCTCATTCCACATGAGAGGATGGGTCAACTCCATTCAGCTTTGCAGAGGAGGGGCTCGGAGCAGAGTCCCCGCTATGCCAGGACAGGTGGCACTTACCCAGGGAGTGGGGGATGACTTCCCCAGAATACTCTGAGCTGCAGGAGCTGTTGCTGGATGTGGAGCTCAGGCGCCCTACAGAGAAATCACGGCCATCAGAATCACTGCTGACCCTCGACTGTGCCACGAGAAGCAAAGCATGGCCTTGGTGAAACTGTCCCTGGGTGACACGGCTCAGTCTCACTGCTAACTTGCTTCAGTACTTGCACAGGTTTAGTGCCAGGTCAATAAAAAACTCTAGGAAGGGAATACTGAGGAGATTCCAAGAGCAGGGAGCAGAAAAACACTTGAACACCTTGGCAGGAGAACACCTGCAACCCCAAGACATTTAGTGGCCTTGGGAGGCCTCTGCAGATGACTTGAGGCCAAGAGGATGCAGATTCCTGTGTATAATCCATGCAGTTCTAGTCCAACTGCTACAAGCCTGTTGCTTCTTTCAGCTCAAGGGGAATCCTTTAATTCTGTTTGGTTTAGGCAATCCATTAAACCAGAAAGTCTCTGCCTAGAGCGGTACCAGTAGCCACCATCACCCAGACTGGTTTTGCAGCTCATTTGCCCAGCAATAATGCAAGGTGAAGCCATCACCTCCCCTCCCCTACAACCTTAGTAACAAGTGAAGGAGATCTGAGATCCCTCACCAGCTGGTACAGCTGGGCAGGGACTGTGGGGCCCAAAGGAGGGTCTGGACAGCAAGAGAGACACTGCTGGCTGTCCCCTTTTCTCAGCAAAGGCTCACATGGGGCTCCAGCTGAAAGCACAGACATGAGCCCAGCTCCATCTCTGCTAGAGCCACCCCTGGCAGAGCCCCCGACCTGCTCCTCCACCATCCTGAGACCACCCCAGCCCGTGGCCCACCCTTACTTCTGCGGTAGTTGTGCGTGGCCATGAGCGAGCCGCTGGATGGGATGGATGCCATGGTTCTTGATCCTGGGTGTTGTTCAGATCTAAACCTGAGAGCACAGAGGCCGCTGTCAGCACCCCCTGACCCACAACTGCACCCCAGGAGCCTGCAGGGGTGTAAATGGAAACATCGTGGCTTCTGGAAAGAGGAAACTTAGAACCCTGTGCTGGGAACGGTGGGAGCTGCACACGGATTAACTCCAGAGAGCTACGCGCAGAATAATTCCCTCATACACAAGCGCCTGCCCAGAGCACAGCCCGGCACATCCGCACAGCCCCTTCCCGATCCCCCGTGGGTGTTTTTCTTGCAGGAATCCAACTCCCCTCCTTGTATCAACAGCTGGAGTTATGAAATCCCTGGCGGATGTTGCATAAGGAGCAGAGAAATTTCAGCTGGGGCACATACCGAGGGTGTTCCTGCCCAGGGGTTCCAGCCCCAGCCTGTCCTCGGCAGCCTCCCCATCACCCACAGCCGGGACAAACCTGCTCGCCTTCCACCTTTGTTGTGGCTCATTCCAGCTCTGAACCGGAGTGAACTGAACTTTCTCCTCCTGGTACAAAGCACCTCCCTGCCAGGAGCTGACTCTTCCCACAGTCTGACTCCTTTATTTTTCTTCAAGAAAGCTTAAAAAAGAAAAAGACTCATGCGGGCCAAGGGCGCCAGATCCCAACAGGATCCGGGACTGCGGGGACTGCCGCCACCCGCCAGAAGAAACCTGGAAACCCTTAGCGGGGGACAAACGGAGGCACGGAGAAGTTTCACCCCAAAGCNGGTGGGTGGGGAGGGTGCGGGGTGGGTGCGGGATGCGCGCTCCGCTCGCTCCGCACCGCACGGCCAGAGCCGCGGCGCTGCCGCACCGCCCCCGAGCCGCGTCTAAATCCCCTCCGGCCGCGCCCTCCCAAAGCCCCTCCAATCGCAGCGGGGGCGTGGCAGGACACACACACCCCCTTCCCCATCGCTGGAGGGGGGAGCGGTGAGCCCCTGTCGCGATTGTCGCGGTGGGGCAAAAGGATAGCCCTTTAGGATGCGTCCAGAGACGCCTGTGATCTGGAGCGGGATTAAAAAGCCTTTAAAATGAGAGTAAAAGTGAATGAATAAATAAATATGGATTTGAGGGGTTCGGAGCTGGCTGGGCTGTGTCAGTTTTAGGGGAGAATGGTTTATTTCAGAGGAAAAAGCTTTCAGCAGGGTCAAAGTACAACCCACGCCACAGTCCAGCTCCTTATTTGGTACTGGTGTAGCATCATGTACAGATGCTGTTCCATAAACCACTGGTGGTGTAGGGTGGGAGTCTGGAAGAGCCAAGGCAACGGATGTGTGCATGAGGAAATGTATCCATGTAAGAGGAACACAGGAACTCCACAGAAAATTGCTTTCTGTATGGAATTCAACTGGCGTTGAGAACAAAGCACTCAGAGAGATGCCAGTGCCTCACAGTGCCTCCACGAAGGCAGTTTGGTACTTGGTGTGTCTGAAGTGTTGTTCATTTATTCTCTCCCAAAAAACCATTCCAGAGCAGAGTGCTGGGACCCAGCACACCTAAGGTTTGCAAGAAAATCTTACACTTTTGGGTACAGCTGTAGGAAAAACATGTTTGGAGGGTGATGTTTTAGCCGTTTTAGGGATTGGAAACAGAAGTGAGCCAATATCCCAGCCCGGAGTGGTTCTGGCACAAACTCTCCATGCAACAAGGTTCATTCCTCCCTCAAACTCTGATTTTTCTTATTAATCCCAAGTTATTCATTAAGTGCTGGGGCGAGGAGCCAGAACCAGAGGAGACAGTCCTGGGTTGCTTCAGGACATCGATCTCCCTGCCCAGCTCATGGAGCAGCAAAAGGGCTGAGCTGCCCTCGGGGCTATGTTTCTCTGTGGGGCAGGAGCACCCTATCACGGGGACACTCCAGGTGACCTATGTCCCCAGATGTCCTCACCTGGACCAAGAAGAAGGCACTACTGCTGCCATGGCTGCTGGGATGGATGCCATCCATGCACACAGCCTGTGTGCACAGTCCCAGGAAATCAGCTGGGACCACTCCAGGGAAAGTCTTGGCACCACAAATCTGTAAACAAACTGTTTATTTTCAAGTCTGCCCCAGAGATTTAGGAACCAACACAAATACATGCTTGGTCCAGCTCAGGACCAAGTTCCTCCAGCCATGCCTCAGTTCCCCCATTGAGGATACTGACTCAGCGCTTTCTAGGGAAGGATTTGGCCAAAGATTGTGATGGACTTTGAATATACAAATACCAACAGGCATGTGGTTGTTTTCATGCCCAGCATTAGGCTTTGCTTTTGTGCCACATGATCAGATTTGATCGCTGGTTTGTTTTTGTGTGGTCCTGGCACTCCCAGACCATTTGCTCCCAGCCCTGCTGGCTGCACAGCAGGGAGAGCTCTAAGACACAGGCTTGGGGGATTTTTCTGGACCAAAAGGGAAAGATAGGAAGGCTAAAAATTCTATGCTTCAAACTTGAAAACTCACTTTTATTTTAGTGAAGACAGTGTCACTTTTCAGGTTCTTTCTCAATTCCCAAGAGGTGTATTCCTGCAGTCCTCAGTTCCTCTAAAAATGTAAAAAAGCAATAAGAGTGTATTGATATAAAGATTATATTCTCTAATAGAGTATATTCTCTCCAGAAGGTTCAGAATGACTGTGTACCCCACTGAGCCTGAGCGGGCCAATTGCTTTAATTGATGATAGAGCAGAGATGAACAACTCTGTCCCAGTCTCTCTGTGCAATGACACCACTAACACCTACACTGGGGGCTGCTTTTAAAGGATCAGCTCATTAAGCAGATAACACCAGGGGTGTGATGTTGCACCCATAGCTGTGGGGGGTGAATCAGGGCTTCACCGGTTCAGGGGGATCAGTCTTCAGCAAAACATGCCTTGTTCTGCTTTTCATCTCAAGATCAATTCCATTTTGCCTTAATAATGCAGTGGGAGCAGCACAGGTAGGACAGAGCAGCCAGGGGGATTGATGGAGCAGCCAGTCTGGTTTCCCAGAACAAAGACTATTCTGGGTGTGTTGAGAAGAAAAAGATACATTTCATTTGTATTGATCAAGAATCAGTAGTTTTAAAGCAAGCAGATGACAAGATTTGGATAGATTTTCTCTTTGGGTTTCCTCTAATTAGAGCCTCTCAGTGTACTGCAACTCTCCCCTTATCCCCTCAGTTTGCTTTTCTGCAAGGTTTCTGTGTTTTCCTTTTTTTTTTTTTTTTTATCTGGCTTTTGGCTTCTGGCAATTGGCTTTTGTTATCTGCCATTTGTGTGGGCTGTTGGGAAAGAGCCTTTTGTGTCATTTTGTACTTGGCAGAAATTTCTGGAAGCCAGCAAAGGCTGCAGAGCTGAAGGAGCTGCTGCCTCTGGACTCCCTCAGCATTCCTGGGCCATCACCGATGGGTGTTTGCTAATACTGGGGACAACGGGGCACCCCAGTTCCCTGCCAAAGAGGCTTCATGCTGCTACCAGATTCCTTCTAGGGATGTGACATCTCAGTGGCTTCAGGAATTTGGTCAATACTGAGAAGGTTGCTCAGCAGCCCCTTCCCCACCATCCTGCACCAGAGTATGCAGCAATTTCCTCCCTGGGTGAGAAGGCAGCACTTGCTCCTGGCACAGCAGTAGAATCACAAAATGGTTTGGGCTGGAAGGAAGCTTAAATCTCACCTCATTCCAAGCCTCTGCAATGGGCAGGGACATTTTCCACTAGTCCATGTTGCTCCAAGCCCCATCCCACCTGGCCTTGAACACTTTCAGGGATGGGGCATTCAGAGCTTCTCAGGGCAGCCTCTTCTGTAACGCAGACTTGAGCTCTCTACAGTGCTATGGAGTCTGATCCTGCACCATTGAGGGTTTTCCCTAATTCTTCCTCTGTTGCAGAGCCCTTGCTCCAGAGGAGGGAGCAGGCAGGACCTGTGCTCAGGCTTTGCCCTCCTTTTCTCCTTCCTCCTCCGCCTTCTCCCTTCTGTCTCCTCCTTTTTCTCCTCCTCCTCCTCCTCCTCCTTCTCCTCTTCGTTTCCCTGGCTGTGTTACTCAGTGCCAGGTCTGGGATTAGGGCAGCGTCCACCCAGCACAGGCAGCTGCTGCCACCTATGGATAATAAATACCCAAAATATTCACCTCAGATGCCACATTAGGTCCACCCCTCCTCACCTCCTCTGACAGAGGTCAGAGCCAGAGCAATTGTGAAACCAAGCCCATGGTCATGTTGTGACTTGACACAAATCCCTGGCCATCCTCCCCTGCCTATATGGGTTCAAATCAGAAAATGGAATGTCCTGGAAATGCATGGAAAGACTTTCCTTAAGCACAACATTTGAGTGGCACATTTTACTTGTCAGCTGGAAATCATGCTCTGCCTTTCTGGGATATGTGCAGCAGTGACCCAAGTGCCACCTCGACAGGAGAATAAACCACAGTCAGATCTGGGCATGGACCACTTTGCCTGCCTTGATGGGAGCAGCTCTGCTGTCCTCTCCTGCAATTTGTGCCAAGGGCTGATTTCCCAAAAGGCACAGGGAATTGGCATCAGGATCCCCCAAAATTCTGAATCTGATCTGAAAAAATACACACTGTGGAGAGAATTAGATAGAGGGCTACACAGTGTCTGATTTGCCTATGCAAAAGGGATGTCTCTAATTTGGAAATGTCAGTGAAGAGCGATGACAGTTGCTCACTGTAATCCAGAGGCTTTTTGTGAACTTGGTCCCTCAAGTTCCTGACTTTTGGTCCATCTGTTCCTCTGTAAAAATTGGAAAATCATCTTTCAGAAACCAGCAGCAACACTGAGGAGGATCCATCTCTGCAGGAAACTCTTACATCAGCATCTCCTTTCTGGGGTTGGGGGAGATGTCACTTACAGTCACAACCATCACATGAAAACAAATTATTCACTAATATAAATCCTTGGGCTTTGATGGGGGTTGGTTCAGCAACAAGTTTTCTCATTAAGTTCCTTGATCCTCATTTCACCTTCTGGATGCATCCAAAGCTTATGCTGTTATCCAGGTATTTCCTTTAACACTTCTACTAAAGCCATCAAAAGACATGGGCAGCAAGCGCTCTTTTCACTCAGTGGCCATGGCTTTATAGGAAAAGCCATCCCCAGGATTAATCAGGCTTTTCCTAACTGGGAGATGTGCACAGCTGCCCAAACAAACACATCAATATGTTGTAGCTTTATACAGCACCATACATCCTTGTTATAAACCCAGTGTGGTCCAGGAGTAACCTGGCATCTTGCAAACAGCACTAAACCACAGGGCAGAGGCACCTTATCTCACTTGGGCTTGGCCTGAATTGGGGTCTGCCCCCTCCTTGGCATGCAGGGAGATTTAAGGGATCAGCTTCTCACAGCCCCCACAGATGCTGCATCCATGCACCAGAAACACCAGTTTTCCTGATGAGATGCATTTGAAGTGGTGTTTGTCTCCTTCCCTGATGTTAAAAGATATTTCAGAGTGTGGAAATGTTCATCCTGGCTGCTTCTTAAATGGACAGCAGCTCAGGCTGAGCAGTTTTATCCTCCACAGCCTCAACCCCTTAACTCAGTTGTTGGGTGGAAAAGGGATTCCTGGAGGAGCATTCCCATGGCATGCCTGGAGCCATGTGCTACCACCCCTGCCTGGGATGGATGGGGACAGTATTCAAGACCCTTAGGCATTTTCCCTTCAGCATTGCTGCCTCAGATTTCCTTGGACACTGAATGGCTGTGTCTGCACCAAAAGCCCAATGGGAAAGTCCCAGCAGTGTGAGCACGATGGTGGGTCCTTGAGTGCAGCGTGGAGCAGCCTGCCCTGCACGAGGTACACTGCTGTCCCATCAGGGATGACACCAGACTCCGTCCTCAGCTGGCTGAGTGGCTGGAACACTTGGACATCTTGTTATCAGTTCCAGAGTTTATTTTTAGACCTCTGGCTCCAATTTAAAGGTATCAGCAGCATACGCTGAGTGCAGGAACTCAAAATGCTCCCTACTCCTCCTTCCCCTGCCTTTCTGTCCCACCACTTCTGTCTTCATGTCCCCTCTACAGATCTACAGATCAACATGAGCATGAGCTGAAAAACCTACCCATGATAAAAGTTCCATGAAATCTACTCAATCCCTGGCAGTGTTCAAGGCCAGGTTGGATGAGACTTTGAGAAACTTGATCTAGTGGAAGGTTGCCTGACCATGGCAGTGGGGCTGGAATGAAGTGAGCTTTAAGGTCTCTTCCAACTCAAACCATTCTGTGATTCTCTTCTATTCTGTTCTATGATCTTTTTCTGTTTGGTGCCCTGGGCCAGGAGTGCTGCCAGACAAACATACAATGAAACTCATGACACATCAATATGGGGACCTGGAAAGGTTGACCTCAAAGCCAACCCCACGTAAACATGCTTTAGAAACCCCTGGAATGTGGAGCGGGAAATCCCATCCTGTCTTAACACCAGTTAATCTGGGGTTTAACTGAAATGGGAATGCCTGTTTTATGTGCACCAGCAGTTGGGATTGCTACAGGGTGCATGTTTTATACCTAGGGAGAGGAGAGCCAGTGTCTCAGTGTTTTAAGCTTGTCCACTTCCTGCAGATGGTAAATGCTGAAACAACTGAGTGCAAATTGTCTGCAAAACCTCCAAAGCTGCTGTGGAAGGAGCTGAAAGCCTTACCATCAGAAGAAGAAAACTTAACAGCACCTACTCTATCCACAAATTGGCCTTTAGAGGACAACCTCTGCCCTACCACTTTCGATCTGCTTTTCTGATGGCTGTTGCATGAGGCCAGCACGAGACCCTGCATTTCATCCTTTCAAGGACTGCCTCTCTATTGCATTGCACAGGGAGAAGGAAGAAAACAGCAATTTATGGCTATTCCTGTGTCCAGCCTGAACTTTTCCCCAGTGAGAGCAGAGCTTCTGGAGTGACATCAGGGGTGGCATTCCCCATGGCTGCCATCTGCCCTGCCCAAAGCCCCACCTTCAGAGGAGACCTGATGCATTTTATAGCCACGAACACACAAGTGCTCAGTGAGTTGAACACATCACTCATGGGCAGAAACACTTCCAGTGCAAGGCAAATCCAGGTAGGCAGCCTCGGGTGTTTGCATCCCAGATACATACAAATTATCAGCACTGCGGATTATTCCCTCTCCCAGTCACACTGTGTGGGGCCTCTTTGGGAAAAAATAAACCCCAATTATTTTGTCTGCGCAAATGGAAATTTTAGCACAGCTTAAAGCATTGAATCCCAGCCTAGTAGCTGTGGGGCTGGATGGGGTTGAGGTGATGATGAAAGGGATAAGAGGTTCCTGCCTTGTACATGTGCAGCCTGCCCATCAGTTTCTGGAGGGGGTGTTCTGTTTCCCTGAGTCACGCTAAATCATTTGGTGATGGTTCTTGGGGTGGGGAAAATCAAGCCTAAATATGATGTACAGGAATTGTTTCAGCTGGGACCTGAATCTGAAGACAGATGGATGGACATGAGGCGCTAAACTTCAGCCGCCCTCAGATTTTGCTTGCTCAGGTCTCTGTTATTTTACACAGCTGAACATTTAAGGACAAACTGCCACTATTTTTCAGGAGGGAAAATGATTCCACTCAGACATGAGAGTTGAGCTTGATGGTCCCCAGGGACCACATGTGTTTGCTGGAACCCTTTTCCCCAGGCCCTGTTCAGACCTGGACACACAGCTGTGGCTTTAAGCTTCTTGGAGGCTGGGGTAAAGTGGCTTAACAGAACTGGGATTAGCCAGGTCTGACAGCCCGCTCCTACTCAGGTCCTGAACTATTTATAGTCTCATGGGCCGTCAGGCTCTATTTCAGTGCAGAAGAACAGTGCACTGCCCAGTTCTCTTTTTCCTGCTTGGGCAAAAGGGTGAAAACTAAAATTCTCCTTACTGGAGAAGTAAAGAAGGCAGGAGAGTTCTATCCCATGCTCACCTGGCCCAGTGGCAGAGGGACTGGGTTTTACTACCTCCCCTTCTTCATTAGTAAATACAATTGTTGCCCCTCTGAGGACAGTTCCCAGGTTGTCTGCAGCCCTTATGTAAATAAAAGGAGGAGATTATTTATTAGAAAAGCTATAAAATATGGATAGGAAGAATAAGGGATTTATATAACTCTCCCTCCAACACATTAGCACACTTGCTGTCCATCTCCAGCACATCCAAACCTGTGATAACACTACTACCCCTATCCCAAAACAAGGCTGGGGCAACCCCTCTAAATGCTCTTAGACTCCTCTCCTTGGAAATTTCTTTTTAATTTCTTTCTGGCATTCAGTGCATTTAATGTTGCAGAAAAATGCTACATAAAAGATAGCTTTACTATCATATTTATATGAAAACATCAATAAGCTGCAATATTTTTAATGCCTCCTTTTATGCATTAATGAGATGCTAGGAACATTGTAATCTACATGATGTGCAAGTTTTTAACTCTTAGTCCAAGTACCTTCATAAGGGTACCTGATTTAGCTGCTAAATTTACTGGAAGGATGGTCTGGGCCATAAAACTGGCCTGGATTATTGCATGGCTTTATTCAAAATTAGTTTTCTTTTGAATCATTGGCTATATTTGGCTTTGAGACATAGAAAATTTTGCATTAGCCTTGGAATTTCACAGCTGACACAGGTATAAATATTCTGACCACTACATATTATTTTTTTATGCAAAGAAAATGTCATGATATTACTGGAGATTACTTATGGTTTCCTTGTCTTCCTAGGACTTGAATCTCTTCTCCTGTTAAATGAGATGATGTCCATAAATCACAAATTCTTAAGCAACCAACATGTGAGTTGCAGGTGCAGAAATCTGTTTTGCTCTATTTGTCCCTTGCTTTGCTGTTTTCTCCTGGGCTAATGCATTTTCACCAAGGCAGAGATGTGAGTCAGTGCCTGAAGGGTTTGTCCAGGGACATATTTTCCCCTTGTGTTGTGTAGGGATCCCTCTCCTCCCAGCACCTGTGGGAGCACAGCCCTCCTGCACCACTGGTCCCACCGGGGGCAGAACAAGGGATGTGGTTGGTGACTCTGGTCCCACTCCAGTCCCAGCCCTGGCCCTCCCTCTATCTCCCTTTCATGTCTTCATCTTCTCTCTCTCCTATCTCTCCATCTTTTATCCTTCCACCTTAGTCTCATCAATCTGCATTCCATTTTGCTGTTTCCCTCTGATTTCAGTCTTCCATCCTTCCATCTTGCCATCCCTCCATCTCTGTCCCACTTGTCCATTTCTCCCATTTCTCCACTTTCCCATCCTTCCACCTTCCTCTCATCCCTCTATCTTCTATTCTGCTATCTCCCTCCACATACCCTCTAGTGCTGTTTTTCACCCTTCCATCTTCCCATCCTTTCATCTTCCATTCTTCCATCTCTCCCCACATCTCCAGTTCTCCCATACCTCCATTTTTCCTATCCCTCCATCTTCTTTCCATCCATCTATCTCCAATCTCTTCATCTCCTTTTTATGCCTTCATCTTCCATCTTTATCCTTCCACCTTCTTCCCATCCCTCTATCTTCCATCTTGCTGTTTCCCTGACTTGTTTTCCATCCCTGCATCTTCCCATCCTTTCATCTTCCTCCCATCATCCTCCATCCTGCTGTCTCCCTCCAACCTTTGCTTCCATCCTGCTGTTTCCCTCTGACTTCAGTCTCCATCCTTTCATCTTGCCATCACTCCATCTTCCACTCCATCTTCCACCCCTCCGTCTCTCCCCCACCTCTCCCATCCCTCCATCTTCCTCCCATCCCTTTATCTCCCCTATCCTTCCACCTCCTTCCCATCCTTCCTTCCACCTTCCCTCCCAGCTCCGTGCCCCGTCTCTCCCGCCNGATCATAGGATCCTGGAAGGAACCTTAAAGATCATATCGTTCCAACTCCCTGTCATGGGAAGGTATGCCTTTATCTCCTTGGGGAAAAAAAACCCCAGAATAAATAAAATCCCCAATTCCCAAAGCGACCCCTCATCTCCCCCCCAACCCGTGCGCTGGGGATGTGCAGGAGGGCGAGGGACCCGCACCCAGGGCTGGGCGCTCCGGGACTGGGCATCGCAGCGGAGCCGCAAAATGGCCAGATCCGACTGGCCGGGTTCAAGGGCAGGAGGGACGGGGCTCCTGCTGCCCAGGGAGGCTTCGCTCCGGGAATATTATCACCCGCATGACTGAATCGCTATTAGAGCAGCAAACTCCTCCTGACCTCCTTTACTTCTATGGGCAGATTCGTGAAATTGGA
The DNA here is from genome assembly GCA_013396755.1 of Sclerurus mexicanus. Lineage (NCBI taxonomy): Eukaryota > Metazoa > Chordata > Aves > Passeriformes > Furnariidae > Sclerurus > Sclerurus mexicanus. Next base: position 391,231 of record VWZF01002613.1, on the reverse strand, counting down.
TTTTATTAGACGTCAGATTAAAGCTCCTAATTGTGCCGGGTTTGTGTGCAGCTGCAGAGCCATGGCAACGCCGGGAGATGCCAGGGCAGCTCCCCGGATATACCCATTTGCGTTTTTAACCTCCTCCCTCTATTTCATCCAGTTTCATGGCAGCAAAATATAATATCCCCCCC
>VWZF01002613.1:363458-390713 GCA_013396755.1 Sclerurus mexicanus | reverse complement strand
TCGAAGCACCGATGACGTAGCCCTGGGAACTGAGGGTCTCCATGAGGAGGGCAAAATGCCGAAAAACATGGCATCTTGCTGAGACTTGGAGGCTGTACATGGCAGCCAGAAATAGCCCGGCTGGCCTCCTCCAGGGGCGGGCTGGCTCCGACCCAGCACGGGCAGAGCTGCCAGACGAGGCTGGGCACCCCCGGCCAGGCTGGGGACTATGGTCCAGTGGGAAGGTGGGTGAGGGGAGGAGAGACATCCCCAATGGGTTGGGAGGCCACTGTCGTGGGGGCTCTTGTGACGTGCCTGCCTGTTCCCCCGCAGCCTCCCCAAAAAGGCAGCTGCGTTCCCACAGCCCTCCCCAGCGCCGCCTGCCCCAGCCAGCCCCGCGTAGCCCACCAGGATGGGGAAGGAGAAGACGCACATCAACATTGTCGTCATCGGGCATGTGGACTCTGGGAAATCCACCACCACCGGGCACCTCATCTACAAATGCGGGGGCATCGACAAACGGACCATTGAGAAATTTGAGAAGGAGGCTGCCGAGGTGAGGAGCCTGTCCCTCAGCGTGCTCCCACCCCTCAGTCCCACCCATGGGGTTGCTCCACACTGACCCCCACAAATATCCCATAGGCAATATTCCCCTTTTGCTGGCGCTGCCCTTCTCTTACCTTCTATTTCTCCCTTTGTTCCCATCTATTTTTTTCCCTCAGCACCCCTGGGTCTTCCCGACTTCTCTGGCCTTGGGAAAATAGGCCATTTGGGCGCTCGCCACCCTCTTTTCCAGAGCTGGGGGACTCCCTGCTGCTGGTTGTTAATGAGGGCAGGAGCATGGTGAGGTCTGCAAGATGGATTAGGGAACCAGCAGTAACCACCAGGATTCTGGAAAAGCCACAAAGCATGGCGTTTGAGGGCAAGAAATTCCTTCCAAATATTGTGCATGAGGGGGAAAACCTGGTAATTCCTCACTGCCTAGTTCAGGGCTCCCTGAATTTCAGTCTGAAGCACTGGCTTCCGATGTATGCTGGGGACATGGTGCAGCATCAGCTGGACCACTCATTTAATCCAGTTGAAAAACCCCATTCCCATTTTCCTCAAGGAGGTGGTCTGATGTGTAGCGTGATTAGTAGCCTTTAATACAGAAAATCTGTCTGGAAATCTGAGCATTTAAGTTAAATTCCATTGTTTAACTCTTGTGATGGTGGCATTTATAACAATTTAATAGTATGTGCATTTAGCCGGCTGTCACACAGCAAAGCACCACCCAATACCTGTAACATGGCAAAGCCAGAGGTTAGAGAAGAATAGTCTTGGAAAGAAAAATGTGAATTGGAAGCTCTGAGAAATTAATGATGGTAAATTCTAGAGAGGTGGGTGAGCTGGGAACAGCCTGGCTGTGTTATCGACAGGGCAGCTCTTGTCACTCAGAAGATGGCTTGTCGTCATCGCTCCGGGAATCTTTAATGCACATATCCCTCCTTTTCTCCCCTCTGCCTTTTTTTTTTTTTTTTCTGGCCAAGATAATTTTCCAGTGAAAAAAAAAAGAGATTTACAGAGCTGCCACTCTTGATTTGACATTTTGCTGTTTGTCTTAACCCTTTTAATTTGCCGATAGCATCTGAGCTAAACCCCCGATTTTCCTGCCTCACTCTCAGCCCTTTTTTCCATCCCTTAAGTGAAGGGCTTCTTCATTCCTACAAAATGATCCCTCTCCCTCTGCTTTAAGACGATTGCTGATATCCCTCCATATATCCCCCCCTTTACCTATGGATCAGGTAAGACATGATAAGGTTATCATAGGTGTGATTGCAGCAATTTTAATTGAACAGACACTTTCACTGACTTGCCAGAATACACGGGGACCGGAGGCTGCTATTAATAGCCTATTGACTGAGCTTACAGACTCCATTTTCTGATGCAGGGCTGGGGAAGGGTTTTCTTCCATTAGGTGGCATTCACAGGAAATGGAGGCCTGCGTGCACCCAAAAAGCCAACAAAAAACTCAGGGTCTGCTATTTATTTTTTTAAGAGAAAAGAGCAAGGGTTTTTCCTTTTATTTTTTTCTTTTGACTCAAGGGCAGAGGTAACAGTATCTCTGAAAGAAGAGTTGTTCTATTTAAAAAAAAATTAAATAATCACTATTTGTGGTCTCCAAATAGAAAGTTGTCCCTTCGCTGGGGTTCGATCAGGGAAAATCAGGCTGTTTCTGGCACTGAACAGGGAAGGTATTGTGCAAAGCTAGATAATACCCTGGGTTTTTCAACACCAGCTCTGGGTAACTGAATATACCCCGTGAAAGGAGGGAAACTGTTTGTTAAATAAAGGATCTCATTTGTCTTCATGTTACGTGTGATGCCGAGCTCTGGGGGGGTTTCACATGTGATGACCGACTGTTCATGTGTGTGGACGTGGCTGATGGCAATAGGGGCTGATTCCCACTCAGCTCCTGTGGGAGAGCCAGGGGTCTGTTCTGTGCCTCAGTTTCCCAATCCAGAAGTGAGGGAATAGGCTGCTGATGGGGGAAAGGCTGTGGGATGTGCTGATTGAGATCCTGCCAGAGGATGACCCCTTGTTATTCTATTGCACAAATGCACCATTCCTTACTGTATCTCCATTTCCAGCAGTAAATGAGCACGTTCTAATGACTCCTCCCGGTTCCCCTGGCAAGGGGGAGTTTGATGTGCATGCTGGAAAGGGTTAACCTTGCCCCATACCTGGAAGTGTTCAAGGCCAGGTTGGATTTGGCTTGGAGCAACCTGGTCTAGTGGAAGGTGTCCCTGCCCATAGCAGGGGGTTGGAATGAGATGACCTTTGAGGTCTTTTCCAACCCAAACAATTTTGTGATTCTATTAACCTCCAAGCTCCTGCTCTACCCTCTTGCTAAATTCAATGTCGGGAGGAGGCTCAGGAGCAGAGATTTGATTCTGGATTTTTCTATTCCAGTGAGAGCCTGTAGCTTCCCAGTGGAGATGGGGCAGCACACTCTCGACCTGGTGTCCCTCTGAGGAGGGGAAGGCTTGCCCCTGGCTTTGGGATTTTGCCTGTAATCCGCCAGAGCGAGCTGCAAAGTCATCGCAGCACTCAGCTGTTATGAAACAGGCTGTCACCATTAATTCCTTGTGCTGGCTGGGAGTGGGGCTGGAGTGTGGGAGCTGGAGCAGACCAGCCCCTGGGCATGGTGTGGGCAGGGCATGTGTGGATGTGATGCTGCGTTAGCTTTCTTGGCAAGGCCCATCACTGAAGCGTTTGGTACCTGCCATTAGGAAGTGCTTCCCTCTGACCAGTGATTTATAACTGGCTGGAAAACACTGTGGTTGCAGGGAACAGTGGGATGGATGGATGGATGGATGGATGGATGGATGGATGGATGGATGGATGGATGGATGGATGGGAGCAGGGCATTGCAGCTCTGACCTTGCTTAGCAGTTGAAGCTCATTAAATCATGCACAAATGACCTAAATTCCATTCTCTATCTTAAACAACCTTGTATCTGAGGCAAGAGCTGATGACTGATGCACATTAACCCTCTGCTTTGGCAAGGCTCCCCAGACTGCCCCAGCACACAGCGTGGTCAGCAAGGGGTGGGCTTGTCCTGCCCCATCTCCACCTTGGCAGGATCCCAGCTCAGACTGGGAGCACCACCTCCATGCTGGAGGGAAATCTGCCTCTCCCGGATGACGTGACATCAGAGAACACAACCCAAAGGGGAAGGCAGTTCAGAAGTGCCACTGTGGTTTTACCAGGGATTGTGCGTTACCACAGGGCAGAGATTTACTGGAGCTAATCTCCCCCAGTGTGATTTTATGCATTACAATGTTGGCTGAGATTTTGGCCATTTGGCAACAACAGTTGGTCTGGCTGCAGCTCACAGTAGCTTTTCCTGTGAATTTGCACACTCTGTGGCAAAAATCAATCATGTTTCTATTCTGCTGGTAGCAACCATCTCTCATTTCATTTTCTTTTAACCCATTCTGCCCCTGTCAGTTATGGGCTCACTCACGCACCAATGCCCTTTTCCACCAACCAGCTGCCTCACAGATTTGATTCATAGATTAAAATCATAGAATCAGAGAATCATTTAGGTGGGAAAAGCCCTCTGAGACCATCAAGTCCAATCGTCCGCCCAGCACTGCCAAGCCCATCATGAGACCATGTCCCGAAGTGTGCATCTTTGTGAAACCATGGGAAATAAAACAGTATCTCATAAACAGAGCTTTTTCAATAACTGCATTAAGATTAGGAAGTGGGATAAGTATATAAATATCCTCTCAGGGATATTTAGTGTGACAAGAAGCAGCTTTCCACATTGCTGTGCAGTTCTATAGCAGCGTGATTTCACAGCAGTGTAGGACCATGGTGTTGCATGGAGAAAACCTTATGGGACACTGGCTCCAGGTCCTGCCCATCCAGCCCCACTCACAAATTCGCTTCATGGCTCTTCTTCCAGCCTTTACTACACCCTGTTGAGGAACATGTTGAGAACAATATCTCGTTTTCCCTATATTTATTAGTGACTACATCATGGCTGTCACTGAATTTAGGGAATTTTTCCTTCCATGTTTGCAACATGACCCTCTGCCTGTGTGAGCCTGGGATGTAACCTGGAGGGTGGGTGGCCATCATCAGTGCTGTGGGCTTGGGTTTCTCACTGATTCTTGTCTCTGTGTTGGCCAGATGGGGAAGGGGTCCTTCAAATATGCCTGGGTGCTGGACAAGCTGAAGGCTGAGCGTGAGCGTGGCATCACCATTGACATCTCGCTGTGGAAGTTCGAGACCACCAAGTACTACATCACCATCATTGACGCACCTGGGCACAGGGACTTCATCAAGAACATGATCACTGGAACCTCCCAGGTGAGAAATGGGGGCCAGGGGGTGGGGGGCTGCTGCAGGTGGACAGCTGAGACTTACTGACAAGCCCAGGGTCATTTAGGTGCTTTTGTAGTCCTTTAGGAGGTGAGGAGTTGAGAGAGCAGGCATCAAAAAGCATTGAGCAGGGTACACACATGAAACTGGATGGCACCAGGGCATCCAGCATGCCATAGTCTGTCACTTCCCTGGACATCTGGGGCACAAAGAGGTGGTTTCTCCACTGCATTTCCTTCTCCATGAAAAGGTGGGGATGAATTTGAGCCTCTCTGGGAGCTGAGATGCTGTGAGCTACATGCCTTTGTCTGAGGGTATATCCACATTATTTTGTCCTCAGCCAAATGAGGTATACAAGGAACTTTCAACAATCCATCACATTCTATTTGATAAAGGAGATTTCACAGATCTTTTCTCCTTCCTTTTTCTTGAAGCAGTTGTCTTTGTCCCATAAACCACATCATATTGCCAAACTCAATGGTCTATCATTCTAAGGTAGGATGGTTTCCCTTCATTGCGCTGCTGAGCATTCCTGCATCTCTCTGTGGTTAACAGGTGCTGGATGAACACCCCTACATGCTTAGTGAGGTTTCTATTGTGATGCCAGTTGGGCTGGGCATGGCTTGCTGTCAAACCCAGGCAGCTTCTGCTGTGGGTTCTGGGTACAGAAGTAATTTGGAGAACAGGGTTTCCACAGCTGAAATCTCACTCATCACCCAGGGAGTTTATTTGCAAGACTTCAGCAGTATTTTAAATAAGATCTTGTCTGTAGATGATCAAAATGAGGTCGTGGTCAGAGTCATTCAACCTGGAGGGATCCACCCTGGTTTCCAACCCATGCTGCAGAACCATGTGGAGTTGGCAAGTCTGAAATAACACAGTTGTGTTGGTTCTGAGGTGGATCAAGAGGGTTATGGGTAGCAGCTGGCAGAGAGCATGTCCAAGCCACGAGTAGTGCTCATCTGGGACTCACTCAAAGCCCTCAGGGGTGTCACCAGGGCCATGCTCTCTGGGGACAGCGGCACTTCATTAGCTCTCTCCTCTCAGGCTGACTGTGCCGTCCTGATCGTTGCTGCCGGCGTGGGTGAATTTGAAGCCGGCATCTCCAAGAACGGGCAGACCCGTGAGCACGCCCTGCTGGCTTACACCCTGGGGGTGAAGCAGCTCATTGTGGGCATCAACAAGATGGATTCCACAGAGCCCCCCTACAGCGAGAAACGCTACGATGAGATCGTCAAGGAGGTCAGCGCCTACATCAAGAAGATCGGCTACAACCCAGCCACAGTTCCCTTCGTGCCCATCTCAGGCTGGCATGGAGACAACATGCTGGAGCCCTCTCCCAATGTAAGTGTGTGTTGTGTTAGACTTCTGCCCCCACCCTGATGATCCTAACCCAGGCTACAGATGACCTTCATGCACATTTCATGCACCCACTGGGCATAATGGCCCGTGTGGCCAGCATAGATGATGTGTCATGTAGCTCTGATTGGCCCCAGGCAGGATGAATGGGCATACTGTTCATGGGCATGCTGGGTGCTGTACCCTGGCCAGACAGCCCAGCAGCTAAACATGAGCATCTTCAGGAGATGATCTGTCATGCTTTACTTCTGGGCTGGCATTTGAACTTTTCACATTGTCAGTCTTATGGTGATGTTGGAGCCTTCCACAGCAATTGTCACTCTCAGCAGGAGCATCATGTGTGCTTTTAGGGCATTGTTTTCTGAGGGAAATAACACAGTCTGGTCTCAGGCTTGGAATGGTTCCCGCCATGCAGCCAGGCTCCCTCATGCTGGGTATCAGGTCCCCTTTCCCATCGATCCTGTGTGCCACTGTGGTGGCCTCATCTCCTGTTCCAGTGCTGAGATCTCACTTCTTAAAGTGATGTTTTCTTGAGGAGGTACCAGGTTTCCCATGCCAAAACCACGATTCCCTAGAGCATCTATTTGGGGCTGGCCCTTGTCCAGCTGCTTTTTACAATACCTCTCCTTCTGTAATTGGGATAGTGGGGAGACAAAGGCATGGTGCTCTGGGTGGGCCTGTGCCATCATTTCATGTGACAGAAAGAAGAGCTTAGGAGGGATAGGAGGGATTGGAGGCTTCTTGGCAGACAGATTCCCACTAATAGTTGTTACTCTGACACTATTTTTTGGGAGAAAAAGCTACCTCAGCTTTAGTCTATTAAAGAAAAGATGAGCTGGAAAGTTCTGGCCAGAGGAAAGTCCCAACTCTCCTGATAACTTGTGGGTGACCTTGAACAAGTTGCTCAGATAAGAAACTCCAGTAGTCTCTTGTGAAACCAATGGGAAATTTGATTCTTAAGGAGGCTTTAGGACATCACCTGTGGATTACAGGGCAGGGTTCTGTGAGAAGGGAGGCAAGGCATGAGTACAGCAGCAACTGAGGGAGTCATGGATCACAAGCCTGAGCTAGAGAGCAATGCAAGCTCACACCATCATGAATTGCAGCTTCTGCTTTGCAGAAGTAAGGCAGCTCACTTGGTCTGGCTTGGAAGGAAGGAATTGTTGGAGTGCCTGGGAGATTCCTGTTCCCTGCAGAGCAAAGATGGGATAAAGGTCAGCCACGGCCATGCCAAACCCAGCCCCGTGGTTCCTGGGTGCCTCAAATCAGGCAGGTCCCAAATGTCAGCAGCTGCTGGGCTGAGAAGATGATCCCGAACAATTCTATTAATAGGCTGCAGAGCAGAGGCACAGAGCAGGAGGGGCTCAGTAGCCCCCTTCCTCTGGAGGGGTCTCGGGGCAGGTTCTCAATGTGATGTGCTGCCCAAGAGAAAGCAGGGCCAAAATAACTCTCCCCTTTGTCATAAGAGGCAGCTGGCTCCTGGATGGGTTCCCAAGAGCTGCCCAAGCTAGGGAATTGGGAGGAAAGCCTGGCCTGGTCTGGAACAGCATGAGCTTTGCTGGAGAGGGTGCAGGGGTAGACTCATCTTTCCCATACGCACCACATCTAGGCAACCTCGAGCAGGAAGTGTGTGTAGATATCTCTTCTCTCCTTCCTTGCCCAAAAAAGCTCTGATCATTTTCACTTACAGTTTCTGGACAGGTTTCACTGAAGCACAAGGCAGTCAAGTGACTTGTCTGTCAGGGGACTTATCAGAAGGTGGGGATTGGAGCCATGACGTCCCTGCAGCTCCTGTCACCTCTGAGCAAGGGGAGGTGTGGTGGTACGTCAGGCTGGAGCCAGCTTTGTGTGGGAGACTCCAGCCCACATCCCTCTTGCACAGAATCCCAAGGCCAACTGCAAAAAATGACAGCTGGGCTGTGCTTCCATCAAAGTTTGACATTTGAGAGCTTTTTGGCAAATGGTGTTTTTCTGTGAAGCAGCTTTCTCTTGCTGCAGCTGGCAGAATGGGGCTATTCTATGTGGTTTGGGAGACTCCTCCATGGGATGCTGCCACCCAAATGCACCCATCTGTGGTGTAAGGGAGTGGGATGGCCTGGGTCTGCATCCCCAACACTAGGGTGTGTGGGTGGGAGTGTTGGGATGCTCATGGGCTGGGGAAAATCAGAGAAAGGCAGATGCTCTGTGAAATAGACTTAGAGTGCAAAAGAACTGGAGCTCAGCTGTTATTCTGGGGACCTGGGGGCTGGAGCCTGCCTGTCTTGCAGGATTTGATCAGATCCTGCTCTTGCCATAGGAATAGTGGAGTAGAATTTGCTCTTTGGGTAGCAGATTAGGGGAATATACAAGAGAGGTTTTACTTGGTTTGCCACAGGAGGCAGCATAAAGCAGGGTTTGCAGTTGCTTCTTGCCCTGGGGCTATGCTGCAGTTTCACAGAAGAGGTTTTTTCTCTTAAGGTGTCTAAGTGAACCTTTATCTGATTATTGGGATGTCAGAAGTTCCCTGGATAGAGGGATGGCTCTGACAGCCAGGTATCATGGGCAGAGGTTGCCGTTTTCCCATGTCCCCAAGCTCTGTGGGGCAGAGGGACAGGAGCTGCAGGCATACGGTGACTGTCACCCTCGAGAGCAGAGCCCGCAGGCAGGTGGCTGCCAGGGCAGCTGCTGGCACAGCTCCCTGCCCTGCATTTGGGCCATGCAGCAGCAGGCTGGGGGAAGGTCTGAGTCATCCAGTGCATCACATGAGGCTCCCTCACTGGCTGGATGGAGTTACCATTTTGCCAAGCTGTTTTCTGGCGCTGGGACCAGCTGCACGGCAAGAGCTGCAGTGCCCTGGGAAGAACCCGCTGCAAATGTGTCCCCGGGCTCCTCCTGCCACTGTCACCAAGGAAGACAAGTGGTGTCAGACATGACCCTCTGAAGGGGCCTGATCTGAGCACCTTGGATGCAGGCTGAATTTTCTGGCTTCACTCAGCTCTTTCCCTCACTTCTTTCCAAAAGTGGTGCAGATTGCAGGATAGGAAACCAGCCTTGGTATAGCTGCGTCCTCCAGGGATGTGTGAAACTAAAGGTACTTTGTGGGTCCTGTTTCACCCCAGCCCCATTCCTGTGGCATAGTGCCCCTGGTGCTGGCGCCTAAGGGAAAAGCCACATCTGCAAGGTGCGTGATGGATTTGAGGCACAAGGGAAGCATTTGACCTCGGAATAGGAAAATATTGTCTAACCTTCTCTGTGCAGAGGCAGGGGGGTGGCCTTGCAGACTCTGATCTCTGCTTGTTGTATTAGGGTTGCATCAGAACCAGGACAGTATTTTTCTGGCAAGCTCCAGGTGTTGCTACAGCTTCCAGATGTGCAGAGTCACACCAAGAAAGCACTGCAGTTTCCTGCATTAAACCGCAGCTCCTGCCAAGCACATTTCCATTCCTCTCTGCCTCTTTTCTGGCCAATTTTAGCTTCAAGGGTCCAATTTAGAACAGGAGCAAGGAGCATCTGTGAAAAACAATTCTGTCTCTTGGCAGGCCCAGTGCAAGGCCAAATTTCCAGCATCCTCCCAAGCCAGGGTTTAAAATCCAGACCCTGGAGGGGTGATAGCAGGAACAAGGTGGGAGAAGCGTCTCTCTGGAGCTTGCCTTGAAGAAACTTGGATCCCAGAACTGAAGGTTAGGCACTTTGTAGTTGGGACTTGGCTGCACACCCTGTGGTCCCTGTGTTGAAGGCAGCATTCCTGGAGGGCAGGACCCAGGTAGCTGGTGCAGTGCCCATGGGTTGGTATTGGAAGTGAGGGCTGTGAATTTGCTGGTTTTAACCACTTCCCTCCTTTTTCTCCTGTTAACGGATGTCTTACTCATTTCTAGAAGAGAGGGGGATATTGAGCAAAGGGGAGCTGATAAACCTGCAGGGATGGTGGAGTGGAAGAAGCTCCCCAGCTCCCAGGTAAAGCCAGAATGGGGTTGGCTTGATTCTATGGACATTGTCCTGGTGGAACATCTCTCTGGATTCACCTCTGAATGCTGAGGACAGGCACACTCAGTGCACGATGGAAGTGTTCAAGGCCAGGTTGGATGAGGCTTGGAGCAACCTGGTCTAGTGGAAGGTGTCCCTGCCCATGGCAGAAGGAAGGTCCCTTCCAACCCAAACCATTCTAAAATTCTGTGATTCTATAACTCTGTTGTTGCTGCTGTCTTTCCAGATGCCTTGGTTCAAAGGCTGGAAGGTGGAGCGCAAAGAAGGCAATGCCAGTGGGGTGTCCCTCTTGGAGGCCCTGGACACCATCCTGCCCCCGACCCGCCCCACAGATAAACCCCTGCGCCTGCCCCTCCAGGATGTCTACAAGATTGGAGGTGAGTAAAAGCCTTGCTACTGCCCTTTTCTTCCCTCTGCTTTAACCAGAATCTTCATTCCTTGGAAATTTGGGAATGACATTTCCAAGCATTGGGAAACTGGAGGGGCTGGACTCTTCAAACTTGAGATAATGTTGGGGAGAAGGGTGGTAGCTCCAGGGCAAAGGCCCCATTTGACCTTGGCTATCTGGGTGGAGGTGGACATGTGCAAAGATTCCCAGGGATCAGAGAGGAACAGCAGGATTGTGAGCTCTCCATAGGGAACACACAATGCCAAAATGACTGCAAATTTGTATGTCCCAGAGGTCATGGCTGACCAGGAAAGCTGGAGGCAGCACAAAACATTCTGTGACCCAGATGAGGGACAAGACCAGCAGGGAGGGCCACTGAAGCCGGTGCTTTGACCTGACAGTGCTTCCCAAGTGCTGGTGTTCATCATCAGCACCTCTGGCTGCCGAGCTGGACCGTGGCACAGCCACGTAGGGAGCATGTCTCCCCTTCCCTCTGGGGGGTGATGGGGACACTTTTCTGAGTTATAAATACTCCGTGAGCTCTCTGACCTGCTGGCAATAGTGGGCAGTCCTGCTGACTCCCCAGCTGCTGGATTCAGCAGGAACAGCCTTTTCCAGCCCTTTTCCACACTTTTCCAAGGGCACATAAAGAGCAGAAGCCAGGCAGGGATTGAACTTGGGATTTAGCAAGGTTTTTAGTGCAGTCTTTTGTTTGCAATGGAGAGGAAAGGTGGTGAGCAGGTCTGTGTCCTCCTCTAGCTCAGCTGAGGCAAAGAGATCTGGTTTTATCGTGAGGCAGGTCCTTGGGGAGCAGAGACACCATGAAAAGAGGGGAGGTGGAGGCAGCAGGGTGGATGTGGAGGAGTGAATGGCACCAGTCAACCTCCCCAACCTCTTTTCAAGTTTATTTCTCTTACTAAGACTTCACCTGCCTCCAAAGGTGTTTTCCCAAATCTCCTGATGACACGGTGTAAAAGATCCCTTCATTTAATGAGCCACCTTCATTCCCTGTCACAGCTGGTGTTGTGGCCAGCAGGGATGTGGACAGTGTTGTACACATGCTGTGATGTCGCAGTCCTCCATGCAGGAAATGCCACAGCTGCTCCAAAGGAAGAGCTTTCAGGACATGTGGATTGCTCAGAGGCTCCTGACTATGGTGTTACTTCTTTTTTACAAAACACTGAGTAGGAAAGATGGACTCAGTAATTCTGAAAATCTCAGCGTTGATCTGCTGAAAACTGGGGGGCTTTGGGCGAGAAACAAACATGTTCTTTGGTGAAAACCACTGGAGATATCTTGATTTTGCTGAATCTAGGCTATGGCCCAGGGATATACCAAGCAGATTACATTTTGCTGTGCTCTGTCCTTGTCTCCACAGGGATTGGCACAGTCCCTGTGGGCCGAGTGGAGACTGGAATCCTGCGGCCTGGTATGGTGGTCACCTTTGCACCTGTGAACATCACCACTGAGGTGAAATCCGTGGAGATGCACCACGAGGCCCTGAGCGAGGCTCTGCCTGGCGACAATGTTGGTTTCAATGTGAAGAATGTCTCGGTCAAGGATATTCGCCGTGGGAACGTCTGCGGGGACAGCAAGTCCGACCCACCGCAGGAGGCAGCGCAGTTCACGTCTCAGGTGAGCAGAGCTGGTGATGCCACCATGCATGGTTTGTCACTGTACCCCAGCCCCCAGCCTTCTCCTGACACTGCTCTGCCTCCCAGGTGATCATCCTGAACCACCCTGGCCAGATCAGTGCTGGCTACTCGCCTGTCATCGACTGCCACACCGCACACATCGCCTGCAAGTTCGCTGAGCTGAAGGAGAAGATCGACCGGCGCTCCGGCAAGAAGCTGGAGGACAACCCCAAGTCCCTGAAATCAGGCGACGCAGCCATCGTGGAGATGATCCCTGGCAAGCCGATGTGTGTGGAGAGCTTCTCCCAGTACCCACCCCTTGGTAAGGGAATGGCTCTTTGGTGGTCTCTTGCAGAGGAGCATGAAGGCTCTGTGGGTGTAGAGCTCACACCAGACATGCTGGGCCTCTCCCAGTGTCCCCCACTGGTTAGACTGGGGAAAGAGCTGAGGATGTTTTGTTGCTCCCCCATGTGCTGGGGACAGACTTTCTGCTGAGCTGGGTTTCCAAAGGCAGGGCTGGGTTTACCCTCTGGGAGCGACAAGACTTTTCCTTTACACTTACAGAACTCTGAGAGTTTCTGAACACAGAGACGTTTTTCAGTTTCCTTATCTCTGCCCTAAAAGAACTGGTCAGGAGAAGAAAGAGGGAAGCTTGCACAGCAGAGGCCACCTTTTAATGCAGGGAAGTGCCCTGCTTGGATCCTAGAATGGGTTGGAAGGGTTAAAGACCATCTCGTTATCATGGACAGGGACACCTTCTGCTAGACCAGGTGGATGTTGCACACCTGAAAGCTCAAGCAATGCGAAGAGCTTGCAGAGAACAGATGTGACTTAAATGTAAATAAGAGTAATTTAAACAGAGAGGAGCGTCAGGACTAGTGTGGTGATCAGAGTGAGCGTTGATAGCTCAGGGCTTGTTCCTGCAGGAACCTGCTCCAAGGAGATGTGTGTAGATCCCACCATCACCCTCCCAGAAGAGCTCAGCCTTAGTGTTCCCCTCACATGTACCCACTCTCCATCCCACAGGCCGCTTCGCTGTCCGTGACATGCGGCAGACCGTGGCCGTGGGCGTCATCAAGAACGTGGAGAAGAAGAGCGGTGGGGCCGGTAAAGTCACCAAGTCTGCCCAGAAGGCCCAGAAGGCTGGCAAATGAATCGTGGGCTCCCAGTGCATCGCGCAGAAACCATCCCTGACACCAGGACGCTGCCACCGTCTCCCCCGGGCGCACGTGTGCACATCAGCTTGTAAGAGTTTATATGTCAACGACTGGATGCTCACCATTAAGGTCCAGTGGAAATTCTTTAAAAGGAAAAGCATGTTCCAGCGTTTGTGAGGCTTCATGTTAATTTTACCAATAAAACTGGTACAACATCCACAGTGGAAAAAAACAAACAAACAAAAAAAAAACTACCCTAAAAAAAACAAAACCAACCAACCAACCCAAAAGGTGTGGAGCTGTGTGTGTGCGTCTGTCATTGGGAGGGGCTGGATTGGGTGGGGTTTGCGTGGTCCTACTTAGAGCAGGTGATGGGGATGGGAATGGGAGAGGCTGGGATGGAAATAGGAGGAAGCAGGAGAGTTCAGCACCCAGCCCTTTCCCAGCTCATACCCTTTAACCCATGCAGATATGTGGGCTGATTCCCCCAGCCTAAAGCAGCAGCTCCTCTTACAGCAGTTTTGATATTCTCCTTAACATGCTCAGCCCTCTGGTATCATCCATCAGGGCCTTTATTATAATTTTTTCATGCAAAATAAGCACAGGTTAAGTTCCTAAAGTTATGCCACTGAAAGAAAGGAAAATGGCATGCCCATCCCTCCTGGAAGGGCAGGCAGTATTGCTTCGATTCTTTGTAATACCCCATTATTTTGGGAGAAGGGACTAAGGCTGCCTTGTCTCATATGCTGCTCTGCCTCACACATTCCCCAGCCCTTTCCAAACACAACAGGAACATTTCTCCCTGATTGAAGTCCAGACATGACTCAAGACTCCCAAGAAGCCGCAAAACTCATAATCTTCACCCAGGACAGTGTCTTGACTCCCATTACAAACTTACAGCCTGGGGCAAGGTGTGCACCTTTCCCAACTCCACCCAGTGCAGCTGTTCCAGTCGAAGGGGTTGTGATTGCTGAGTTGTTGGGATTGACCAAAAAGCAACAGCCAGGAGCTTTGAGGGGGCAGAGTGGGAGCACCAAGCGTGAGGAGGAGCGGGGGGCGGTATGGCAAGGCAGGGACATGGAGGAGGGTGGTGTGAGAGATGCTGCTTCCATCACAGCACTCTGGGGACTTTTCCAAGGGACATTTCCTCCCTGAAGGTGGCATTAGCACTGTGTTGGGGCTTCCTGAGGTTGTCTGTGCCCATGACATGGCTGTTAGGAGAAGCCACAGTGCTGGGAGCAGATGGCTGTACATGGGCCCTGTGAAGGGCAGCATCACGCAAGCTCCTTCCCAGGAGAGCTCCAGAGCCACAAGTATCATTACTGTTTGTGATGCAGCAGCCCTTAATGATCCTAATTGACATTTGATGCTCTGCAGGGCTAAATGTCCCCAGGCAGAGCCTCAAGGACCTGACATCAAGCTGAATCACGGAGAGCACTGCATAAAGTCACCCTGCCTGCTCCCCCAGCACCCTCCCCATCCCATGTCCCAGTCTGACAGCACATGGACACGTACCAGCTCCCTGAGCCATGCTCCCCAAAACTGTGCACAGGCCACTAGGATTCCTCACCTCTCTCCACACCCCACACATATCCACCAGCTTCATCGGTAGAAATAAATTTGATGCCTGAGGTCTTTCAGCTCTATGAAGTGCCACATATTGGAAGGGGGTCTGGGGATCCCTGCAGGCACAGCATGACCATGGAAGAAGGTTGTTTTCCCCCTGATAGTTTAATCTCTTCTTCAGCTCCTCCTACATTTCCCAGCTCCTGAGGCATGCTGTCCCTGAAGCCAGCATAGCAGACTTGTGCCCCTTTCCGGGTATTTCCAAGGAGAACATCTTCATGTGCATGTTTTTCCTTCATCCTTAAAAGCAGCAGGAAGAGGAACTCCTGTGGGAATATCACTCCCACACTGCTCAGGAACCTCCAGCTCCCTGGTTCCCAATGAAAACCAGTCCCTGGCACAGCAGGAGTGGGGACAACCTTAGGTCAGAGAAGAGCAGGCACAAAGTCTGCACCTCTACTGCTATTTTAAAAGCAAAAACCAGTCTGACAAAACCACAGCTACGTTTCCATAGAAATATGCCAGGGGAGCTGTGAAAGATGCTCTGGGAGCAATGCACAAGTGGTGTGGTAATTAACGGTGGAACTGCAGAACAGGAAAAATATAAAACCCTGAGGATTTAACTCAGACTTGCTCATGGCTCACAGCAGGGCCAAATTTCCAGCCTGATTTCAGTGTGGGTTGGCAACCCAGGTGATGTGCTGGAGCAGAAAGAAGAGACAGAGTCTGAGTGAGATGTCAGCAGCAGCATCCCTCATTTTGAGATGTTTGGGTCAGGATCTGTAGAGAGACAGAATTAACAGAATACTGTGATTTAAACCCACTCCAAAGCATGACACTCGAAAATTAAGTATGCTGAATTTCGGGGATCTCAAATCAATATCAAATGAAGCCATGAACTGCCTCCAGCCAAACCTTGGGTTGAATCCATTGTGGAATTGTGTTTTGGGATCAGATCAATGACCCAACATGTGCAATTCATTGCCTGACCCCACAGGGCTTGCAGGCACGCTGGGGATGTTGATTTGGGAACCATCAGCACCGTGTCAGAGCAGGTGGGTGTATGTGGCTCGTGGCAGGTCATATATAGGGGTGTGCTGGTGAGATGGATTGTGAAACTCCGACGACTCCTCCAATTCCTCCCTACCATGGCAACTGCGCTGGGACCCCACAACCGAGAGCTCAGAGGCATTTTTTTTCATAGCTAGTTTTGGTTTTTTGGAGGCACTTGCCATCGCAGTCCTCCCTGCCGGCGTCGCGGTGGATGCTTTCCCTCGGTGCAGCCTCAGCATCGCCATCTCGTGGAAGCAGGGACAAAGTCCCTCTGGAACAGCCGCCAAGCAGGGGAAATCCAGACCCGTTTCCCTGATCCCGGCAAGGGGAGTGCGTCAGTGGCAAAGTGAAAAAGTTAGAACCTCCAGAGCTGAAAAGTGCTTATTGTCATTTCTTTGGGGACCAGTGTTTGCGAATGTGATTTTATTACCTGATATTTAAAGCTGATGAGGGGAAAATTACTAGAGGTTGTAGGAAAGTCAAAAAACATCAGACCTGACTGAACTGTGCCTCTGGGGATCAGCTATTGAAGAGGTTTTTTTTGAGAAACAGGTGGACCTGAAAAAAGAGAGAAGGAAAGGGACGTGTGGGGGGGCTGGATGTGAACCAGCATCCGGTTTCCAAAAGGGACATCATCTCCACGATGCAGCACACCCTGTCACAGCACGGCACTGATGCCTTGTTTGGGTTTTGTGATGGAGAAGGGAAGAGTCCATGAATGGGAGCATCCTCCTAGGTGTGAACAGACACTTGTGCACATCCCCAGCGTCGTGCTGGCTGCTCTTGTGGCATCCAATAGAGAAGGAGGAATGAGTCCCTGCTCCTTTCCCACCTCTACCCTTGTGTCTGTCTGTGCGCTGTTAATAATTTAAAGTAAGTTTTCTTAATCCACCAGAGCTGATTGGCTGACTCAGCAGGCGTTTTGGGCTGTTTTAAAAAATTTATAAGGTTTTTGCAAGACTGCAAGTGGAATCCAGGCTGCAGATGCTGAGCTCGGTGAATTTGAACCGCCTGCTGCCCTTCTGACTTGGAGGGGAGATAAAGCATCAGCCACAACCCCTTGTTAGCTTGAGCATGTCCCTGCAGAGACCTGGAAATGCCAGTGCAGAGCCTTTTGTGGCAGCTTGGACACTCAGAGAGTCTCTCCAGTTAAGGCAGCTCCTTTCCCATCCCTCCCTTCATCTGTCACCTTAACCCCACATGGGCAGTGAGGTCCTGCCTGCCTTCTGTTAACTCAAAACTCTTGGTGACATCTGGAACATTTCAATAGCATTTGGAAATACACCCCAATAAGGGAGAAGACCAATCAGAGATCTCCTGATCTTCCATCCCATTCATGCTGCCTTGGAAACCAATGTCACTGACTGCCAGGGAGGCCAAGGTACCCTTCAGCCTCCTGAACACCAGGATTCCCAGAGAACATCCCCTGCCATTGCCTGCTGGTGATGGAGATGCTAAATTTATGGTAGAGGTGGGACTGATGCACATGCAGCACCAAGTGACGACACGACCTTGGAAAGTGGTTTCATCACTGACCCATGTCTTTCCTTGGGTGCTGTGTCCCAGCAGATGCTTCTCTTCTCCTTGGGCAGTTGTGCAGAACATTTCACCTTGCAAAGCTGCATTGTCAGTGAATAGCTTTCCATCCAGCATGGATGTAAATCACCAATGCTCTGCTCCCCAGCCCGTGTGGCTGGCTTGGCCTCTTTCATGAGCAGATCTGCAGTGCTGAGCGGATGGGGCTGGGGGTGCCATGCCAGCCTGGGTAGTGCGTGGCACCACAAGGCTGAGGGGAACTGCAGGCTGGAGCTCTGATCTCCCTGGGTTTTGGATCCTTGCGACTGGACGTAAAACCTTCAGACTAGACCTTCTTGGGAAACAGAGGATGGGCCAGACCAGAAGTTGAAGAAAAATGCTGATCAGGGCAGAGAACATCCCGTGCTTGTGTGGGTCTCATCTCTCCATCCTGCTTCCCTTGTACCTCCTTCACAAAGCATATCAGACACCCTTGGCCAAATCTGCCCCACAGGTACAAATTCAGGGAGAAGGATGACAAGCCAGGCCCTCTCCCAGCATTTTGTAACACACGAAGGACCAAACCTGGGAGGTTTTTGCGCATTTTCTTTAACCACCTCCCTCTGCATCCCCCCACTGGAGATCCACATTTTCAGGTGCATCTGCAGCCACAGGAGCACATAGCAGCAGCTCTGGCCAGGGCGATGCACCATACCCCACCCTCCTCTTGGCCTGTGCCTTCACCCCCACAGAGAGATATTGCTGATCTGCGAGAGAAACCGGAGCTGTAGCACAGCCCAGGGGACAGCTCTGGGCCAGACCCCCCTTCCTGCCTTGGGTATCATTTGGCCACAGCTCCGTTTTATGTAGAGGTACTGCAGCATCTTCAAATAACTCATTTCAGCTCTGTTCACAAACACTCCTTTGCTGCCTACAAATGTAGGGTGGCCTGGTTTAAATGATTTGTAATCACCCTGTGTCTGGCACTGTTCTCATGCCTTATATCTGCTAAATGATTTCTGCAATCCCAGCCAGCCCCAGCGAGCGCCTGCCTGCTGAGCACTTAGAGTGATGAGTCTGGATGCAGCCAGGCTTTGGGACAGGGATACAAGAAGGGGAAAGAGAGTAAGAGGATCCCCAAATATCAGCTCTGTGTGGAGGTGATGGGTGTGACAGCATTTCCTTTGCCAAGGCTGCTGGTTTCTGAGCCTGGGCTTTGGTGTGGAGCGGGACTGCAGGGGGGTTGTTGTCTGTGCCAGCCCCTGCCACAGCTCAAAAATCAGCATGATGGTAAGATGTGAGTCAGCTCCAAGGACACAGTATGGAATTCTCCCCCAGCACTGACCTGAAGGACTGCAGTGACAAGCGAGGGTGGCTCGTGCCAGGCGGGAGGTGGCTGTGATTAATGGAGCTGCACCGGCCTCCTGGATGTTCTGAGCAGTTCCCATTAGAGCAATTGCTGGGAGGGAAGCGTGCTGCTGCAGGTCAATATGCTTTGGTGCTCTCACCAGCCAGAGATCTCCACAGGGACCATGGGAAATGTGCAGAGAGTGGGGACAGGGAGAGGTGGCTGAGGCTGACCACATTCCCAGGTGGAGGTGAAGTCCCTCCCGCAGGGTGGCCTGGCCAGCTGACAGCTCTCTGGCAGGATACAAACACAGCTCATTTTTAAATCCGCCCTCCCCTGCTCTGCCCGCTGCCTGCACAGGCAGGCGAGCACACAGAGATGCTGAATGAGAGGTTTTGAGGGCACAGCCAGAGTGTCCAAATGCCCAGAGGACACGAACATCCTTTGGACTAGTGAGAGCAAGACAAAGTTGCACGAACAAAAATCAGGGGCTGCATGAAAATCAGGCTGAAAATGAGGAAAAGTCATCCTGCAGGCACAGCATCCGCATTGCCAGAGGGGCCCTGCCCCTCAGCTCCATCCTGCCTTGTCCAACACAGAGATATTTCACAGAGGTTCGCTGTCTCTCCCCACACAGGGTCCAAAGTGAGCCCATAAAGAAGCAATTTCGTGAGCAGTAGAACTGGGTGGGGGGCATTTTCCAGCGAATTTATGTTTGGAAAAGTCTTGGGTGGGTCCTCTGATGTCCATTATAGTTGTGTGTGTGCATCACCATCTCCCACAGTGAGGGGATTTCAGGGTTTCTGTCCTCTCTCTGATCACATATTTTCACTCATAGCAATCTTCCTATCTTTAATAAAGATGATAAAAATTGCCCATAAGCTCTGCAGTTATTAAAGGAGGGAAGAGAGACACAGATGCACACACACCAGCTTTCCTTAAAACCTCAGGTTAAAGATAAATAAATCATAAACCCTTGCCCCTTCATGTTCTTTTGATTTCCCAGGTGTCCAGGCTGAAAGACTGAAGCAAGCCTGCAGCAAAAGCTCATGGTGCAGAGAAACTACGAATTTAGTTACTTCAAGAATTTTTCTTTGCAGATGACACATGGTATGCTGTGACAGAGGCAGGAGCACGGAGACAGCCACGTCTGCCTGGCAGCTTCCCAGCAGAATACTTCCATTTTTTAACCTGAATCATGGATAAAACTCAACCCTATTAACTAAACCCAAAATCTAATATCCTTCTTTAATATTCTGGAATGAAAAAAAAAATATTACATGAGCAAAATTGGGAAGCAGATTCTTCTTTACATTTGGAAGGGTTTTTTCATCTCTTTCAATACCGAAGAGGTAAAATAATTAGCCTTAAAGCTTTTCATTATTTTAGTGATTGAATTTGGTTGTCTATCTTGCCAGATCTGGAGATTTTAACATTTCAGCAAGAAAGTTAAAAACAAACAAACAAAAAAATGCTTTTCAACAACAACTATAAAAGAAAATAATTTCCCCCCACTGCATCATCTCCCATACTGACTCCCTCCTTCTGGCAGGCAGGGGACCTCCCACCTAGCACCTTGTACCTTCTTTCCCTGCTCTTCCCTAAGCAATACAAAATCCCTGGGGCATGATGGACTCATCTCCATAGACCCTTTGTGATCCAGCACGGCTCCCCAAGTGCTATCACCCCAACAGAGCAGGAATCCCCCCACATTCTGCCCCAGTATCTCCTGCCCTACATGCCAAACCTCATTTTATGCCCCCCACACCTACCAAGGTGGGGTTCTTGAAGGTGCCTCCCAACCCAGGACACCTGGGACTATGTGGAGCCTATTTAATTGAGTTGGTTTCTTCTCCACAGCAGGATAAAGTACAGAGCAATCTGCTGTGCCCCTCCTCTCAGAGATGATGTGTCAGAATCAGCTATTTCAGTATGGGCTTATTTCTTTCTGATGACAACCTCCAGTTCCTAAATATTCATGCAGGTTTCAATGCAGCTTTGAAGCTGGTGGGAGGCAGGTGCTTGAGCGGGAACAGAGCACCTAATGGGCTTTGTGGGACTGGGTCCCAGCCAGGATGCAGTTATGATCCTGGAAGGTGTTTTACTGGGAGCAGAGCCAGTCCTGAGCTGGACTCCAAACTCCTGACACCTTGCAAGGCTGGAAGAACTCCTAGGTGAGACCAAATTAGTTTTGTTGCTAGAAGCTGTATTTTTTTTAAAGCACAGCGCTAGGAGACACTGGGAAGGGGCTGCTGGTGGGAAATATTCTACATCTCTGAGGGGTCACCCCTAAGGAGCTTCTGGCACTTAGGGTATGGAAGGAGGTCCTGTAGCATTCCTTGTCTCAGGTGATGAGGTCTAAGAGCACAGAGGTGGCGGCAATTTGCCAGTGTGGCTTTGGTCCTTCTGGGTGCAGGAGGAGGCAGAAAACCAAGGAGGTCAGGAGGAAGAATGTGAGCTCTGGAAGGCATGAGGAATGACTAAGAGAGCTAAATTTACAGAGTCTGGAAAAAGGAAGACTCAGGGGCAACGTGGTCATGGGCTAAAAATACCTTCAAGGTAACAGTATAAATGAAGAAAGGGAATTACACGTGGTCTCAGAGGAGGCGAGGGCAGGAGGCAGAGATGGAGGCTAATGATGGACGTGTGGAGAGTAGAGATGGGGAGGGAGACCTGATCAGTGGGGAATTCGCCAGGAGAAGGGTCTGTGAGAGGCTGAGTGGGGCAGAAGCGGAGTGGTAAAAATGTGACAGGGGAATGGGGTGGGTGCCAGTCCCTGTGTGACCACAGGGCTTATTTTCAGCTTTGCGGGTGCTCTGAGTGTAACCCAGTTTAACTCAAGAGTATTCACCCTAACTCTACTTTTTTCCACTTGCTTCTCCTTCCACGTGCCCAGTTAAGTAGCTGTTATTTCCAGAAACTGGTTTTCCTTACAGTGAGGCCTTCACGGCACAAATTAATATTTAGACCTCAGCAATTTTAATCACTCTTAGAAAGAAGGAATATAAACTTCCTCGTTAAGAATGGGGTATGTGCATCTCCCTTCCAGGTTAATTCAGTGTAACTGAGGGAGATTCCTGTTCATACAGTTAGACACTTCCAGCTGCAGCTCAAGCTGATCTCATACAGCAGGATTTATCCTGAGTGTTTCTGGAACAGGCTCCAACGAGGTTGGTGCTGTCTAAGAACAGGACAGGGAGATGGATGGTGGTACAGAAATTTTGCATCCAATAAATATGTAATATAAAATAAGCAGCTCTGTCAGCAGCAGGATGAAGGAAGCCTGGCTTCTTATCAGCATGTCGCTTGCAAATTCTGATTGAAGATTTTTTGTTGCTGGGAAGGGTGGCCTCCTCATGGACATCTTTTCCTGTGCCTAGTAAAGATGAAGATACGCTTTAGAATCTCCTTTGGAGGGAGTTATTGGGGAGTCTCTGTCTAGTTAGGCTTCTAATTTTCATGAAAATTGATAGAAATTTAATTAGCATTATACCTGATGACTGCCAGATTTGATGAAAACTGGACAATCACCTGGTGCACCTTCATTTTAGGCAGTAAAAAATAGTAGGTCAGTGGTGGTGCTGTGGTTGTAACTGAGTGCCAAGAATAGCCTTTGCTCCTTGCCCAATTTGAACCTTTTTGCTTTTGAGGTGGTCTTTCTGCATCAGTGTCGTCGTCTCTGCTCTGTGTTGCCACAGCCCTGAGGGCTGGAGTGACCATCCCCTCTGGTGGCAGTAGGAGCCTGCAGACCCCTCGGCCACAGCAGAAGGCTCAGGCCAAGTCATGGGTAGCTTCAGGACGGAGATTTTGAGATCAGTGAAATGACACCACATCACCTGCTGTTAACCCGTGTCCTTAGCAACTGTAGAATGTCCTTTTAGTCCCTTCCTCAATCCTGTAACAGTTCATGGCTCTTCAATCTAATTTAAGCTTATTCAGCCAGTTTCTGTCTCTCGCTTAAGCCCCATTTTCTTATGGCTCAAAGAACAGCAGTGGTAAGCAGGAACAGGTTCTCTCCAGTTCACTCCACCTAAACAGTTCCTTCCCCACCACTCCGCAAGTCCTCTGCAGTTGTGCCCAAATCTCCCTATCCCAAATGCTGAAACCTTTGCTGAGCATTACCTTCTGTTCTAGCCAGAAGTGCATATCCCCTTGTGATGCTCACCTTGCTCCCCTGGAAATCTGTAGGTCTCTCCATTTGTACACATGAATTACCTTTCTTACAGGTGTTTTTCTTTCCCTGTGGGCTCCGCCTTATTCTGAAGAAGCATCATCTTCCAGGCTGAGTTCCTTGTATGAACCAACCTTTCTTGGGTCAGAGCTGCTGGTTTCAAAAGGAAAAAGGGTTTGGCATATGTTGGAAAGAGTCCCTGTTAGCCAAGTAAGTAAGATACATAAATGAACAATAGACATGGACCTTAAGGAGCTGTTTTCTGCTCAGAGAAGAGGATGGGGTGGTGGGAGGTGAGGGGTAACTGAAGCAGAAGGAGATGGGGGGACACTGGGTGCAGAAAGACCAAGCTGTTCATGTCTTTTCCCTTGGCAGGTTAGTGTTGCTGGGATGTTGCAGCATCCTGTACAAGGGGAGGTAAAGCCATCTGCTTTAGGGTTTGAAAATAGCTTTGGAAGAAGGCTGTGAGTGACAAAACTCAGGCTATGGGTAGCACAGTTCACACAAACCACCAGCTGGGTGGGGATGGAGAAGGGGCTCTCCTTCAGTGTTTCAAGCAGAAATTTATCCCTGGAGTCATTCTACATACTTCACACCAGTCACTTCTTACTATGTCTCAAAAATTGCCAGGGGACAGAGCATGGACTTGCTGTATCTTAACATGGATTGATGGATTTCATCCTACCTTCAGGGTCTAAGCTATCTGTCATGGCATTCATATTTTAAAGTCATCACTAGTGTTGAAAGCAAAGGACTGACTCAGTAATTCTGTTTGTTTGTGGAGACATAATGTCCTTGGATCAGATAAAAGCACCTTCCCAGTACTGCTTTTATATACCTCATTAATTCCCAGTGTTAATGGCTGTGTCCTGTCTTCTGCCACCCAGCAGAAGTGGCAACATACCGACTTCATCTCCGAAATTACCTGCTGCAGGCTCTGTGCTGGACATCGCGGCTCAATTAGCGTTTGTGTTCCAGTTGTTCCCAAGAGACTGCTGCTCCTCTCAGGGCTACAACTCATCTCAGTTCTGCAGACGAGAAAGGGAGAGCTCCTGTGAGCTGGTGGAGTGGCATGTGGGGGAGGAAAATGGAAAGCCACGTGCTTGGGGTCTCAATCATGTGCTTCTGAACACTCAACTACAACCTGCAGTGCCAAACCATGGAATATTATCCATAGAGGAGTTAGAGATGCCTTAAGAGTCCAAGCTGAAGAGAAAGAAGGGGCAAGGCTAGAGCAGCTCTTCGTCCATAATTTCAGGTGTTTTCCACCTCCCAAGGACTGCTCTGTTTACATAAGAGGCAATCCTTTTTGCCACTTGCTTACAAGACCTTGCTTGTCTTTGAGGTTTTGCCTCTCTCCCAAGCGATGCAACAATCCCCGACAGTCTCTACAACCACACTGTGTCTTTCCTCAGCTCATCCATGCCTTGGGAAAGGTGAAATCCCACCCTTTACATTTCCCACTCCTCATTTTTGGTGGCCTCAGAGATACAGGATACCCAAAGCCCTGCTGCAGTGAGACACTGCAAATGACCAACTAATTAGGCAAAGAGGAGTGCATTGAATTTAGATTCTTCTTTAGGGCTCACAGACTATTAGTAATCTTGAATTTGTTAATTGAAAATTGCTTCCTCTGTTTGTTGTTGGCCTTTTTGTGGAGGGGGATATTTCCTGCTTTGGGACTGCGTCACTGGATCTATAATAATGCACTTTGTACATTAGTGCCAGGCACAGTTGTAATTGGCCACCCTATTAAAGAACACTAATGATCTTACAAGTGTTCACAAATAATGAATAGAATGGCCCCTCATTGAATTGAGTAATTTATTCACTGACATACTTGCAGATCTGTTTTTCCAGTATTTAACCCAGCTTTAGTTTTCTGCCTGCCTTGCAGAGATGGCTTCTCTTTCAGCCATGTGTTGGAGAGAATATGGGTCACAGGAAACGTACTGTTCATAAAAAATGTAGGGCTGCTCCTCTCTGACTCTTCTCTTAACGTTCATGGTAGGGTTTGGGGAGTGAGAGGCAGCAGCTTTCATCTCAACTCTCCTCTTGTCCATTAGTTGTCATTGGGATTCTCCTGAGGAATTAGGAGAGGATCAGAAAGCCGAGACTTGAGAAGTGCACTCTGGAAGGTTATGTTGATTTTTCTCATTTAAATATGAATTTCAGGAAAAGCTGGCAACAATACAGTGACAGGATTGGTTTTTCAACTGCTGACTCTGCTAGAGAGGGAATGAAACACAGCCCTGGGTGGTTCCTGCAGCCATGAAACTGGGGGCAACCATTTTGCTGCTTTCCTGCAAACATTGTGTCGAGGTATTTGTGACAAAAGAAGCAGCTCATCTTTGTTTACTTACTTTGTAAATAAGCAAAGCCTTGTTTACTTACAAAGAATGCGCAGTTTACTTACAAAGAAGTGTGCAGTTCACAAATTATCTGTGACTTGCTGGGTTGCAAGGGATAGAAAAGTCCCTGCTTAGGAATTGATGATCCTGGGCTTGATTTTATTTGATTGCAGGTCGTCCCGTTGCACTGTAGTGAACCCTTTCCATTGAGGATAATTGTGTGGGGCAGGTACCTCTGCCCTGTGTCAGACTTTTGCAGCATATCTGTCTTCTCCTGAGTCCTGTGAAGATGGGAAGGTCAGGAAGAAATAATGCTTGGGGCAAAACCAGCCATGGGGGGGAAATGGTGCTGCTGGACTGTAAGCAGTGGGGTGTTAAAGAGCTGAGAGGGGTCAGCACATCTGGAGATGGATTTTCTGTGCTGAGAGCTTGGTCTCTGGCCAACTTGGTAACCCCATCATGGTGAAGTTTCAGGGCATAAGGTGGTAGGTTGAACCTTCAGGAAGCATGGAGAAAAGGAATGACTTGGGATTTGTGGTGAGGGTGAGCAGGTCTGGTGGCTGAGTGGGCATGTGGAGGTAGGGCATGGATCGAGTCCTTCCTGTGAAACTGAAGCAATGTCTGCACCTGCTGCCAGTGGGGCCGTTCGTGGGGCGAATTCATGGGGATGGGCATCCCATGTAGGGGTGCTTCCCAGGGGGCTTTTGCAGAAGGAGCTCACTCCTTGGTGGGTTTTTGGTGGGATGCTAGAGCCTGGTTTTGGGAGCGGACACTGAACGCTTGGTTGAAGTCGGGGGAAAGATGTCAGATCTTGAATTGAGAGGGGGATGCCAAAGCCTGCTTTGGGGGGTCTCTGAAGCCTACATTCAGGGGAACAATGCCATATCCTGATTTTCTTGGTGGAGAGCAGCCGGAGCCCCTTTCTTTTTTCCTTTTTGGGGAGCGGGCGCGGGGATNGAGCCCCCCGCCGGAGCCCCCCGCCGCCCCCGCCGCCACCATGGTGCAGAAATCCCGCAACGGAGGCGTCTACCCGGGCCCCGCCGCCGAAAAGAAGCTCAAGGTGGGCTTCGTGGGGCTGGACCCGGGCGCTCCGGACTCCAGCCGGGACGGAGCGCTCCTCATCGCCGGCTCCGAGAGCTCCAAGCGGGGCAGCATCCTCAGCAAGCCCCGCTCCGGGGTCTCGGGCAGCGGGAAGCCCCCCAAAAGGAATGCTTTTTACCGCAAGCTGCAGAATTTCCTCTACAATGTACTGGAGAGACCGCGGGGATGGGCTTTCATTTACCACGCATACGTGTAAGTAAAAGGGTGAGGGGCAAACCTGATGGCAGAGACCCCTCCGGTGCGGTCTGCCCTCCTCCACCCCTCCCAGTCCCCCAAAAGCGCCGGGGAGGGAGCATGCTCCAGCTGCAGAGCGGGTGCGGGGAGGGGATGCCGGGTGCCAGGCTGGCTGGGGAGCCCCGGGGGATGCTGCGGGGGAAGGAGGCTGAGCCTCTCTCTCTGCTCCCCCCCAGAGCAATCGGGCCGGGCCGCCTCTGTATCCCGCATCCCTCATCCCGCATCCTGCATCCCGCATCCTGCATCCCTCGCCCCAGCCCAGGCGGTGCCCGGGGACGGGGCGGGAGGCGGCGATGGCCATCCGGGGAGGGGGGCGGGTGTGGAGAAACTGCCCCTGCAGAGCTGGGTGGGCAGCTCCTCGGAAAGGTGCGATGCACCGGGCCCCTGTTCTCCCCTGCCCGCTCCTGCGTGCGGGGGAAGGGGCTGCTCATGCGGTCGGTGCAGGGGGCTGGAGCAGCGGGAGTGACGGGTAGCGACTGTTCCTCCGTCTTGCTTCAAATCACCATAGCAATGCTGAGAGCACACGAACAAAAAGCTCTGCTCAGGCACTGTCTCTCCTC